>JAAEAF010000984.1:0-160731 GCA_011037195.1 Triatoma infestans | reverse complement strand
CATCACACAGAATATGGCCGGACACAAACTAATATAAATGAAACAGTTACAATACCTCACAATACACTGGACATTTTGCTCCCCAATACATCGGAATCAGAAATATGTAATCGTATCCGATGGCCGCACTGAGTTCATATGTCATCAGTTCAAATTTGATATTGGAATGCTTCGGCAAACTTAATATTGACCTGAAAGGGAACGATGGAGTGTCAGGGCGTGTTAGCTTGAAGGAAATGAGATGGCCGACACTCCCTTATGAGACCAGAACCTTTCTGTAGGATGAGCGTCCGGTCTCTCCGGGAAGATCTCAGAATTGAGCAGAAAGTGAAGAAAGCACAGCTCCCAGAGCTCTGTAGACTAAGACTTGTCTGGGGCGGTTATGACCAGAAAAGATCTGAAGTGGGTATATCAGTCTGATTACAAATATGCTTCTGATGCTGACGAGGCTTCCGACAAGGAATGACGGATCATACACTCAAGAGGCACTTGAAGAAACTGGGCCTAGAATGCAATAGCACCGCAAATTCTGCGGTAACATGGAGGAAACCTCCAACAGACTGCGACACTATCTCTAGAGAATGTTTGGATGCCTGGACAATTTCTAGCTGTTGAAAAAAGATATACCCACACTAGAAACTTCGAAGATTCTGAAATTTCTGAGAGATATTAACTTTGACGGGTTGTTTTTGGATGAGTGGTATCAGACAGCATAAGTAGGAGGCCTAATAAATCTCTTTTGGTAGCAATGCACTGTAAAAGTTAGCGGACGTCTTAAATATGGCTAAGTTCAGGAAGAGATCAAGAGAATGCTTGATCAAGATGACCTCTTGGTAACATCTAAGGGCCATGTGACCAAATTTGAAACATTAATAGTTTCAAAAATCAGCAATTGTTGAATAGTGTTAATTGGTAAGTATTTGACAGAAATCTTAGCTCATATATTTATACCCTTCCAACTCATTTAATAAAGGATATTTAGAGAAATATCGCTTTATTATTCTTCTAATTATCCCTTGGTAGAGTAACTTCATTAAAAATTTCATCGCCAGTACACTTTAATGTAAATAATTTATTAATATACATTACTATACATATATAAAAACTCAATATTAACCACAATTAACATTTATAGTGGAACTGGGCCCTTACTGGGCTATAGGCCTTTTCCAGATCTTTTCGTGCCAATCTACTCGTGGCCAATTTGCTCCACGTTGAACCACCAACTTCCACCATATCATCTTCTCATCTCTTCGTCTTCTACCTATTTGCCTCTTCTAGGAACCTGGGAGGGGAAATCAGTCGGTCACGTTTTTGTCTTGCATTCATCACCTACCAGTCCAATTCCAGTTTTTATATTTAATGATAATAATTGTATATTTATTTGGTTTTTGCTTTGTTTCTAATCTCTTCATTTCTAGGTTTATATCTCCCCTTAATCCCCAAAATATTTCTGTCAATAGATCTTTGTGTTACTTTTATCTCTAAATACTCTTCTACTATGTAATCTTCAATAATTCACTATTTTTACCAAACCAGACCTATTCTTCTGTTTATTTCCTTCTCAGATCTCTCCAGTACACTAAACAATTGACCAAGATAAACAAACTTATCTATCCATTTTAGCTTTCTGATTTCTGTATCTTTTTGCTTTCATTGAGCTATTTGTTTAGAAATATAATAAATTACAAAGTTATCGAATAATAAATTATTGCTTATGAATTTTCAACATTCACAAAAAAATCATCAATAATTTATTCTACAACTTGCTTGGTATTGCTCATATTTTGCATATTAAATCTTATTGGCCAGATTTATACAGTTGTATACGGAGTAAAGAGGAGTTACTATTAATAGTTACTAGGGGATTTATTGGATATTAAACTGGAAAAAAATCTGTCTTTGTGTGTGTGTGTGTGTGTGTGTGTGTGAGTGAGTATGTGTGAGTTTGTTGAGTTGATATGTGATGTGTATCCGGTGTAGAAATGAAAAGGAAACGTATACATGAAACCTTATGGTATTGGAGAATATGATTGGATCTTTCGTCTTTAGACTTCTGTAGAGAGAGACTTTATAGGTCCTAATCCTCTTATTGCAGCACCGCAAAATTAATCAAAGTCCTGTACACCAGGAAGGAGGAGCAGGGAGGATGGTGCAAGAGAAAAGGAGAGAGTGAGAGAGAGGGTGATAAGTAAGAATGGTGGTCTGAGGGAGAGTTGTGATTGATACTCAAGTTCAATTTACTGGGTTGCCCATTGGACAAGATCTGAAACCTTATTCACTGTTATACTTCCCATCAGTAATGTTTACCTTGTGAATGGTGAAACTTCCTTTATTTTCTTTTTTCTATAAAAGAAACATCTTTAGCCTCTTTGTCAAATATTTTTGTCAAATATTTGGTTTCTTTTGTATTGTAAGCTGTGATGAAGTCCAATGGAAGACTCTTATCTTCTTATATTTATTAGAATGAATCCGCCATTATTTCTTTCTCTTACTCCCCAGTAAGAAGAAGTATTGTGATTGTGGCAAATTTTAGAAATAAAGTTTAGATCGGAAATATATTATATTTTGAAAATTAGTACGAAAAAATATTTTTTTTAACGTATGGTGAGTGTTTATTTGGGAAAGAGGTAGTTGTGGCCAAAATTCTGAATAACGAAAAATCATAGAAATCTCAAATTTATTCTACATCGAATTTATTCGAAGTGAACTATACAAAGCAATTATATTAAGAGTCAAAATTTGTATGCGCTGAAAAATCCGAAAAATTCAACTTCCTATACCTTCTATGCCCTGATTTCTAATGGTGATATTTGGCTGAAATATAGGGGTAGAAGAAATATTAAACAGGCGAAAAACTGTAAATGAAAAAATAAAAAACTTACGAGATCATAAGTTGGCATCACTTTCATCTGTTTAAAACAGCTAATTGTTTCAGTATACATTAGTCCACTATTATTCCTTCAACAATGGCGCGTCCTCAGGAAGTCTTATACTTTAGAAGAATAATGTTCAATGATACATTTCTAGGCATTTGAAATTTACTTCCGACTGTTTAACCAACACATCTAAGTTCTATGAGCCTGCAAATTTTCTACAAGTAGATTGGGAATTTGAATATCATCACTTGAATCTAGCATTGTTGTTCCACTTAAAAATAAAAAAAACACAGACGAGTTACGCTGGAAGAAAGAAGCCTGTGATTTTTAAAAAAGCTATATAAAATTTGTACTGCGATTTTGGAAAAGCCCATAGAGAATTCTGTACTTTGATGAAATTTACTCTCGAATGCTTAAGCAATATGGTTTAAATTGTTTGAGTTGTGAAAACTTCTGCTATGGAGAATTTGGTTGATCAATTCGAAAGTGACTGAACAAGTCCTGTTTAATTTGTAACGTAGGAGGACTACGTTTCAACTTCAGCATGTGAATCTTGCATTCATGTGTTATTCAGGAATGCTGACGAGTTCCGATAAAAGAAAGTACCAGCATTCTTGAAAAAAACGACATGGTTTGCAGAAGGGGAAGTTTTCTGTCTCCAAGACACCGCTCGCTCACATATTGCCCGAATCTTGCAATATCAGATTTTTCTTTGTTCGCCTGTAACAATGAAATGAAAAGAAATATGCAAATACTGACTCACAGTTCAAGACATAAGCATTGTTTACTGCCGGCATAAGGAACTAAGAAAGAGATGGAATAAGTGTTACAGAATTTATAAGGAGATTATGTCGAAAAATAAGTAAATTGTGAGATAATATACAGCATTAAAAATATGCCATTTACTCTTTACTTATTCACAAATCACCTGTTTGACCGCTTCTGAATTGATCAACCATTTTGTAGAAGTTTGTACAATTCATATATCGTATTGGCTTAATCATTTATTTGGATCTTAATTTCATATGGTTCCACCTGTTCAAAAAAAAAAAAAACAGAAATCTTACCACTAAACACTGCTCTTTCACTGTGCACGATTCCAATCCTACAGGATATGCTATCGTTGAATAAGTAACAGAGGTATGTATCGCAAAATGGAGTCGAGCAACGGTGTTGATTGAACTGGGATACCATCTTAAGTTACTGAAAGTATCGTTATTTCTTATTATAGATATTCTTTGCCCATTCACTCGCCCCATTTATTTAAGGTTTAATTTAGGACTCATCATTTCGTTTCTACATACCAAAACCGTACTAATTTTCATGAGTTTATTTACTTTCGTAGGTTTATTTCGAGAAATAGACAAATTTTCAGATTCGTTTATTACTCGAGAACACCAGGGAAATAACACCGGTAACCTTTATTCTCTTTACTTATTGAATGACCATTTGGCTGGTTCTTTTATACCCATCGAACTCTTTGGTGATTCCAGGCGCCATCACTTTTTATTAGACTGCTCTAACCATAAAATATTTGGTCCCTAAGTTACCTATCCTTACTTATAATGGGCAGTAGAGATTTTCTTTAAAAAACACCATTAACTATACGCTTTATTTCTTCAATAGTTTTCTTCACTTGAACTAAGCACAAAAACTGTTATCTTTTATATAAATAACTTAATAATATTTTAAATAGCCAGTAAAATATTTTATTCATCATGAACAGGTTTCAATTGTTATTCAGATGACTCAACTAAAATTAAGTTTTCTGCTATAAATAAAATTTGTTTATTTTCTTTTAGTACTTGATAGACAGTTTTACTGTTTTTATTCTGTTTTCTGTTATTCTTACTACATCTTCCTTTTATACGAATGTAATATTGGTGAGTTTTTTGTTAAGTTTAATGTAATATATAATGAGGTATAGTTGGATGAAAAATGTTTATTCGGCTTTATGGCCGGCATTGAATATACAAAGAGAAGAGCACATTCCTTAATATAGATAGATAGATATCTGGTGTGTGTGTGTGTGTAAAGAAAGGTGTAGGAAAGATGAAAAGGTGGCTCTCTGTGATGCTGGAGCAGTGTAAGCGCCGCCCTATTATTAACTTCGACCGCCCTCCCTCACTCCACGGTATATAAATTCATTCCGGCTAATGCATCAATACTGCTGAGTAATCTCTTTACAAACACTATCCACACCTTTTCTGTCTTCTAAAATACTATACTTTTATTTATCTTTGTTTTAAATATTACTATAAACAAATTAATTTATAACGGTTTTTTGTTTTTTTTTTTTTTTTAAAGAAAAAGAAGAGAGAAAGATTAGATTGGCAGTGAACTTTTTAGATAAATTTTAAAGAAAATATTCATCTATAGAAATAAAACTTACCAGCAGTAAGACGACGTGAACTCTGGTGTGAAACACGCACACAACTTTCTCTCACTGCTACTCTCACAATTCTAATTGAAAACTGTTCTTCAAAGTAAGAAATTTTACTTCATGTTTAGCTACCCTTAAAGTAAAGTAATAATAATAATAATGATCTTTATTAATCTTCATTTTTTACATACAATTGTATGAACAAGACATGTCAGTACATTAAACAATCCAATAACCTTCACACAAAACAAGTCTATGTAAGAAAATCTTCCAAATCATATATTACTTTACAACTAATTTTTTGCTTGTTTTATTACAATAAAACGTTTACAAAGAGATTGTAAACGTCAGCCTAGGACCAGTGTTCCGACGAGTAAAGCAGTGTTACAGATGATATGAAATAAAAAATTCTAATCTTAAGTTCCTATTAATTAATATTTCCCTGATCTTCACAAGAGCTCTAATTCTCATACTGTAAAAATGCTTAGATGCACAATTGAATGCACCCATACTTTACACAGTGCTTACTTACTCAATTGAGTGCGCAAATATATTTATGCATTAACTTTTAAGATTCTATCTTCACAGGAAAGTGGGAGAAATGACTTTACTTCCTGAGTGAAGAAAAATTACAATTTTAGTTTTATCATTATTCATTTCTATGAATACAATAATTAGAAAGTACATATTTAAATTGATCTGCGAACCAGCCTGAGAGTCTACAAATAAAAAGAGGTAATCCGCAAACATAAGACAGAGAACACTACCTATAGAACCAATTTTAAAACCAATCAGCCTTCTTTCTTTTAAAGAATTTTATAAAATCCGAAAGGAATATGGTGAACAATAATGGTGTCAACGATTCACCTTGCAGTATTCCTTTGTTGATTTTTTTTTTTTACACGATGCAGTACTTACATTTTTATTTATTTTCAATTAAAATGTTGGGTTTGCATTACAAATTTCTTATGAGTCTAATAAATTTACCGTTAACACCTACAGAATTAAGTTTATTCCAAAGTAAATTGTAACTAATACTGTCGAAAGCTTTCTTGAAAGACCGCAAAAATGGCAACACAATTAACAAACTGTTCTGTAGAGTCTTCAGTTCGCTATAGTTTGAATTTTATAAAGAAAAGCAATAAAAGTTCAATCAAAACTTATTAAAAATATCACTATAATTAACATTAAATTGTAAATAATTTCTAATGGATAACATTACTTTAGACTAGATACCATTTTGAAAGTCACCTTCATCTTGAGCAGTTCTCAAAAACCGCTTATGAACTGAGAGATTTAACTGGAATAAGGGTGGATTTTTTTAATGTTAAAAAAAATTATCATTTAATTTTTTTTAAAATTGGTTAAACGTCATTGTAAAAAGGAAAAAGAAAAAGAAAATTCACCTGCAATTTTCCCAAAGGAATCATCCTATTACTAACTATTAAAAACTAAGTACCTACCTGTATAATAAGAAAACCTAATCGGATTTATGTCTCTACAAAATACGCTTAGTTGGCGATCTTTTTTCTGATTAATTTAATTTTGGGCCTTCCTCCCTCCCTAGCCCAAAGTTGGCGGGGTTTCTCTCACTCCTCATAGGGTTCTCTTATAAGTGGTTTACCTTTACATCCCTCCCACTCACTCTCTCTCTCTCTCTTTCATTCGTTTGCTCTTTCTCTCACTGTTAGAACAGAATTACAGTTTAGGATGTATAGGAAATCCCTAGGGGCGGTGGTTTGCCCCCATCTAGTTGCTCGCTTTTCCTCCAACATGTAACTCTGCCACACTCCTATATATATATATAAATGTAACTTGCTACTGAAACATACACGTATACAAGCCTAAAAGAGACCCGCCGACAGAGTTTCAGTTTATTGTGTTTGCGATATATAGGCGTTTGATCCTTCTAAAACATACAACCCTCAACTTGACACCTTCTACTGTATAATATTTTTGGAAACAATATCAAATAACTTTTACTCTATTTTTAGCTGAAATCAAAAATATTACTTAAAAATAAAATGCATTACTATTATTTATATGTTCGCTTCAATCATATGGGAACAATTAATCATGTATCATCTGCCTATTACAGTGATGGTGGACCTATGGGCATGGGTGATCGAGTTGGTGGGAAGTACGAAAATTTGCAATAGCACATATATACACAAATACACACAAACGTACAAGTTTCTTTTCAGTATAAATAAATCAAACCGAGTCACAATCATACAATATCTGCGCCGGCGTTCCACAAGGCTCAGTCCTTAGACCAGTACTTTTCAATATTTTCATGCACGATATACCTACAAGTGACACAACAACAGTAGCGCGGATGATACAGCTATATTCGCACAACATGACAACATAGATATTTGTGTAAATCAGCTACAGACTGCAGTAAACTACTTGACCGACTGGTTTATTACATGGAGAATCCAAATTAATACAGTAAAGTGTCATCATGATATTCACCCCAAATATACCTAATAATATAACTATTAACAATGTAGCTATACCATGGAAATGCCCGGTGAAACGGTTAAGTACCTGGGAGTGCACTTGGATAGGAGCCTGTCTTGGCGTATACATGTAGAAAGAAAAACTAAACTGGCATACGCTAGATTGTCGCAGTTGTACGCCCTACTAAACAGGAAGTCCAAATTAAAAGTAAATGTGGCCTTCTATTATATACCTCCTTAATAAGACCGTTAATTACTTATGCTTGTCCTGTTTGGGATAGAGCAGCGGATTCTGTTATAAATAAAATACAGATAATACTAAATAAAATTCTAAGAATAATAACAGACTCTCTCTGGTTTATCAGAAATAATCATATTCATAAAGAATTCGGAATTCCAACAATAAAAGTATTTATCAATTCAGTCTTCTAACACATAAAAATATTAACAGCCTAGGAAAACCGATTATTATCGTCGCTTGCGCCCTCGTCTTATTCAAGACATAATATACTTGTAAACTACTTCCTTTTATCAATCTAAATTATCCGTTATATGGACAGTCTTAGACTGAACCCTCAAAATAAAAAACTGTTAATTAATAACTCATAGCTTACAACCATGTATAACAAATTTGTTGATCTGGTTTAAACACTCCAAAAAAAAGAAGAAGCACAACTTAGTTTCTGTTGGCTTTACCAACGAGTTTCTTCAATGGCCACAATTAGCAAAGCAGTTTGTTGAAGAGTCAATAAGGTTTTAAATTTTTACTGCTTTTGATCAGTATTACTCACATGTCGCTATGAAATATTTAGACTTTAAAATTGTATTCATTTGGTTTTTATATTAAAATTTTGTACCATTTGGTTCCGAAAATTATTTACAGTCCATTTATTAATTATATTATTGCTTACAATTTAAAAAATGACAATACCATTGTCGGCCTTCGAACAGTATTCTATCGTTACAGACAACACTGTCCAATTCCCGGATATTGAGCTGTAGAAGCTTCTAGGAAGAAAAAATCTAAGGGTAGCACTGTACTCGAATCCGGTCCGCCCGTGTGGTGATCCATCAATTTGCTAATCACTTCCTTATCAATTCCACGGAATAAAGTTTCAAAAAAAGTGATAGGTCTTTATATGTATAGTTAGAACACCAAGTTTAAAGAAAAGATAAAAGCAAATTTCGATAACCACCCGCTAGCGACGTTATTGAAAAAATCGCAGGAAAGTAATTGATCTAAAATGAAATGTTTATATGGCAATGGCTGGAGGACGTTTTAATGAAAAAGGAATTGGTGTGGTGTGTAACGGCAAGAGAGAGAACACAAGCCCGATCGAGAGAAAACAGACTCTCTTTGGTACTTAAGCAGGCTAGAGTGGGGAGAACTTGTATATAAGCCAGTAAGAGATCTAGACATCTATGTATCAGATTCAACCATATACAACACATCGTGTCATATCTCTACTCCCACCAATATAATGGAGTTGATGAGGAGAGAAATTAGGTTTGATTAATTAGACGAGATCTGAAGACACTGTTATAATATAACTATAAGTTTAACAAACTGCACTGGACTTGTAATGATTTTTATCGAATAAAGGGTTAGAGTAGAGTTATGATACGATGAGATGTATATGGTTGAATCTGATAGATAGATGTCTAGATCTCTCACTGGCTTATATACAGGTTCTCCCCACTCTAGCCTGCTTAAGACAGAGAGTACCAGAGAGAGTCTGTTTTCTCTCGGTCGTGCTTGTGTTCTCTCTCTTGCCGTTACATGGTGGTTGGTTCCACACACATTTTCCGTGATAGCCTGCTTCTTTTGTTGAACAGTGTAATAAAATAAGACTTGCAGCGAGCAAATATGGATAGTGTATCAACTGTATTTGCTCTGTGCAAGTCTATGTTATTACATTGTTCAACAAAAACATCCTGATGATGGGCGAACGTCCGAAACCGATCAATGACCACAAAATGAAGCAGGCTATCACGGAAAAAGGAATTCTTTGTTGCTCTACGTTTCGGATACCATTGGTGCCCTTCTTCAGGAACTCTTTAGGGTAGGAGACAAGTGTAAACTGAAAACTTTAAGATTGAAAATTGGTATTTAATTGATATCGATCAAATTGGTATTTCAAGCAACAAATTACGAATGATCAAGACACTACTGCAATAGATCTAACATACGGATCGAGCAATATGTCAGCCAGCGTTCTTAACGTTTTGCACTCCGAGCATTTTTTTGGCTTCTTACACGAGCAATTCCAAGCTGTAGTAGACTCATTAAAAAATTAAAAGCCGCGCTGGAGTTATAAATTATTGTGTGATATAGGAAAATACTTAATAGCCTCGCTCAGAAGAGAGTACCCTGAAGAGCTCCTGAAGAAGGGCACCAATGGAACCCGAAACGTAGAGCAACAAAGAATTCCTTTTTCTTTAAAAATTCCTCTGGCCATTTGCCTTAAAACATCTCAAATTTTAAAGACTGACTATTTGAAAACCAATTTAATTAAAATAAAGTTTGAAAAGTTCTCATTTTCGATCAACAGATTGCCTTCAAACGTCTTTTCAGCAACTTAGCAAATTCTTATTAACATTTTATAGGTGGTAGAACTAGTACAATACATTGAAATATCACTTCAAAAGAATTCTAACATTGACACTTTTCCAGAACTGCCTAAAATGATGTAACAAGTATATAAAATTTAAAGAAAGTCATAGTAGAGGAAATCGTATAAAACGGAAAAATCAATTTAGTAATTTGATGTAATGTCAAATTTAAGATTTTCAGATTTCTCATTTTTGAGAAGTTATGCTATTCACATAAAACACAACCAACGACAATTTTTCGGATTCATGGGACTTGAAAATTTGACTCACTGGTACTACTTCTTTTTACAACTGTAAGAAAAAGTCAAAATTAATAAATAAAAAAAGTTCATGTAATTTTCTTATGTAAATATTGATCCAATGTTTAAGAGTTTAGGGATTTGTAGAAATCCTTGGGGAGTGGGGAAATATTGAAGTAAAGAAACTGAGAAGGGGTTCATTATTCTCTTTATATCATTAGTAACTGGAAACTGAACTTTGGGGGGTTGTGACTAAATACATTTAGTTTTTATGGGGGGGTATTTAGTGATATATTGTCACATTACAAAACCGGCTATTTAGTAAGTCTAGTTGTGTTTTTAAACATCTGTCATTGTTGGCTGTGCCGCAAAAAAGCATTGAACATTTATAGAGTTTTAAGCCTCTCTTGGCTGCAGTGCCGGGATATAGCCCACCCGAGGTTGGTAATAATAATATAGTGATCGTCTTTGTTAAACAATAATTACCGTGTATATAATATATTAGTTTCTTTAATTATAAGCTTAATGTCACTAATAAAAAAAAAATCATTAAATTCTAATCTAAATAAATCTTTTATTTTTTTTTCTCAATAAGATATAGTCACTCCCCAAATATTTTAATAAAGTAACATTTCTATCACCTTATTTATTTATTTATATAATTACCAGTTTATTTTGTTTTTGTAGGCCGGAAAAAAGCCAACATATATTGTCATTAATATCTACATTTCGCTTCCAGACGCCTTACACTGCCAAAATATTGGTGGAAATAAACCAGACATGTCTTTTCAAATTTAACATTGTCTTTATTTGATTTTTATTTAAGTAACTACATCCTCTTCACCCTTCTTCCTTATTTATTCTTGAGAATTGTTCTTAATCTTTCTTCCATGTAAATGGCTGAGACAATTTTTTGATTAAATCCTGTGGCGCAACAGCCCATGAAGGGCCAAGACTTACCAGGCGGTGATTTGAATAGGGGGGCGTGTGGTAAGCACGCCGAAGTTCTCACACCTTTTAGTTCCAGCCTTCGCTACATAGGGCGCTACTAACTGTAGCTTTCTACTTCCCCGTGTAGGTCCCGGGGTAGAATAGGCCTACGGCGTGCCCTGCCTGTCGTAGGAGGCGACTAAAAGGGAGACCCTGCACTGGACAAGTCGTATCTTCTAATAGGATATGTATGAGTCCTTGTGTGGAAAGTAAAATCTAGTTGTGTCACTCTTACTTCAAACAACTAGAGACATTAGAATCTAGTTGTAACTTTTTGTTTACTTCTAGAGACAAATAAGCGTAGGCATGTAGCGACGCCATCGCCCACCCTTCGGGGTGCAATCAGCCTCTGGCTCTCCAGGTTGGGGATTCCTTCCCCCAACCCATCCTGATCATTTCCCCTTTTAGGGTTGCCTGCAAGTATCCTGGGTCACTGCACCCCTGTGCTTGAGGCAATGGACAGGAATCAGTAGATGGACATTAGATCCATCGGGCGTGCGATCAGTCATGCTAGCTCGTTAGAGCTGAATTACTGAACTACGGGCGCAAGCCAGTTTCCGAACCAATTGCTTGCAATTGAGGTAGGATTCGTAGTGGTCGTGGTTTAAACAGCCACTCAATGACTGCGGTCATGAGTTGAGCGGGAGGAGGCTCGCAATATAAAATAAACCCCGGTGCCAGCCCGTTGCTGGAAGCGCATATGCTGGGTGTGCGCGGTTTACCAGAGCCTTTTCTAGCTTCTGGAAGTGGAGTATGACCACTAAGTGGGATCACTTTGCGCGCTGGTTGAGCGTATCTCAACCTGCTCTTAATGGGTCAAGCGGGGGTATGCCCGGGACGGCACTTCTGCCCTGGTCGGTATTGCCCTAACCACCTTTCCATGGTGGTGACATCTCTCTCTTGTTAAACGATCCCGTTGCTTGCAACGGGGGACCGGTAAACCCCACGAAGGTAGGTACGGTCTTTAAAAATCCCTCAGTACCGATATTGGGAACAGGCAAAGCGGAAGGAATGTAGCTTGCTACTTTTTTATCACGATGCTGGGTAAACACTGACTTTGCTATCACAGGAATCGAACCCTGAATTCTATGCTAGCCACTAGACCGACGCGTGAGAACAATTTTTGATTAATGTCTACGTAAATGTTATGTTGTTTTGGTACTATGTTATGTTGGGTACTTGTAACTGATGTACACAGAAAGATAATTTCCATTGCTATCTATATAATTTTTATTTTATTCCCTTTGATGCAGTTATACAATGCAAACAGTAACATGTCCTCCTTTCTCATTATATAGCCCAATACGCTTTTAGCGCTATATGGAAAACTTTTTCTATTTAAGAGAAATGATTAATATCATCATCCTCTCCATTACCGCAATCATATTTACAACTATTTAGGATGCGGATTTTATAAAAGTGCGGCTTATTGAAGTTATGGTTAAATCTCAGCTTCTTACACCTTATTTTTTTTTTTTTTTTTAATCTTGTTTCAAACAGTCACATAACTTTCTCTAGTTCTACTCTAGATCTGATTATAAAATTTCTTGAAGGTCGATATTTTTACTAAACGTCTAGTTCGTTTAATACTCACCAGTTGGTGGAATAAGTGTACGAGTATTTATGTTAATGTGGCACTGTAGGTACAGAGAAGGTTGCCTTATGCTTCTGTAACTCCAAATCCCTAAAATCAATTTTTGTGGGAAAAAGTTTTCAAATAAAAATTAACATATTATGTATCTATGGAGTATGAATAAAAAGTTAAGAGAGAATTTTTGGAGCTGTTTTCAAGAAAATCGCCGTGGACTAAGAAAATAAAACACTCTTTTTTCTTCAAAAAATGTGATCTCCGCCCTTGTTTTATCACCATCTTGTCAATTTATCGTTAATATGACTTAAGAAAATAATACATTTTCTTTAAAAAAAGTTAAAAATAGAAAAAAAAGAAGAAAAAAGCAATGATCTTTTGGTAACTATGTTTTGTTGAAGTTTGTACAAATGAGTTTTAACTTGATAGGTATTCTGTTAAATTCTGTATATTTGTTATGGGAGTGTTAGTTTAGCAAACAGTTTATCTTAACATTTACAGTTTAGAATCTACAGTAGAAGGAAGAAGCTAGGGGGGGTATGATGATGTAGAGAATGTGGGAAGGAGGAATGAAAACAGAGGGAAACCTTGATGATGAATTAGATGTTTCTAGTGAAGGGATGATGAAGTGACAACTAACGAACACTTGTACAGGAAACTATTAGAAGTTAAAGCGGCCCAGGATGAGGAGACGCATGTACACATACTCTCTCTAAAGACTGTAGGAGGCCCTCCCCCTCCCATCCTTTACAATGGATTCACTAATCCGCCATCATCAACATTACCAACCATCCTATCATTTAATTTCTTAATGTTTTATATATATATATTTTTTTGTCAATGATTAGTTTTAAGATTACTTATTTATATGTATCTAATATCATTTCAGTTTTTTTTATAAATTTAAAAAAAATAGGGCATATTTTTTAATTAAAATAAACAAATACAAAAAAAAACACATGTAGAGTTAAGATACACGAAGCCCCCTCAGAAATTCAGAGTACTACGGCTTAAGATTAGGTAACCCCCTACTCTAGAAATCTCATCAATATAGCATTAAAGAAACCAATAAAAGCAATAAAGAATAACGTTGTAATAACCGCCAGATTTGCGACAGCTCTATCCGGGGAAGTACTACATGATCTTGAGGATATAGCAAAAATGTTAGGTGCTAGTAAAACACTATAGAGGAGACAAAGAGCCCATTCGAGGAGAGTTAGTAATAGTAGAGAAGAAAATGCCTATCTCCATTATCATGTTTTTCAGTCAGCAATTTTAAATATTTGCGAGCGGTAATTACAAAAGACAGTGATGTAGTAGCAGAAATTAGGTCGTGCATGCTGCTGGTAATCGAGGCTGCCTATTTTTCCTTACAAAAATATGCTCCGATTTAAAAGCCTGTCGCGGAATGTAACACAACTGGTATACAAGGTAATCATCGACTGATAGATTGCATAATGCCAGTGAAACCTGAGTTCTAACTCAAGAAAATGAAAAACATGCTGCTGATGTGGGAACATAAAGTGCAGAGAAAAATAATGGGCCCTGTTTCATTAAAATTGGAGTTTGGTGAATCAAAAAAAATGTAGAATTGTTATTAGCTCTTTTTGAAAGAGAATTTAATGACCCTTATAAAGGCTGACAGTGGCTGGACGACACCGGGCAAGATTCTCGCCACATGGGAACAAGAGGATGGCGATCCAAAGCGTTGGGCAGAAGGGAATGGTACTATGCAATCGTTGGTGAGACCAGGATCCTTCAAGGTCCACAGCGCCATTGAAGTAAGTAAGAAATATATACAAATAAACAAACGAATTCAAATATTTTAAATATTGCATTCGCGCGTCATTACTTCGAATGTTCATGTTTCAAGATCATCGAGTTTTTATAAACAGAATACAGAGATAAAACTTTGCAAGAATAGAAGCATTTTGGAAGAGGATTAGCTCACTGTTCTCCCACGCGGAGGTCTCGGGTTGAAGTCCAGCTATGCTGTCCTTAGGTTTCTCTTCCTCAGACCCTCTATAGCTCACTATCCGGGGGCCGGCAATGCACTGAGAAGAGCTTCGAGCGCCCATGATCATAAATGTTGTACTTTAAAAAAGCGTTAAAAAAAATACACTTTCTAGGTTTTGCACAGTGGCTGGTATTTTAATAATAGACCTCAATTGGATATCTGTGTTTTTTGTTTTAGTTAATGGAAAGTGGTTATAACTAAGATCTGATGTATAGTTCCATGAATTATGAATTCTTTAATCACTTAGAGAATTGAGGTTTTTGAATACTATCCTGTTGGGCAATATCAGAAAAAATAGGAATTTTGCCAGCAGATCCTGGCTATAAACAGTTGCAAATAGTGAAGGCAGGATAGAACCTCTATCATCGATAGAGTATTTTCTTCTTTTTTTTCTAATGGTTGTGTAAGGAGATTGAATAATTTGAGATTTAGTCAATTTTAGAACGTGTAAGACTGAAAATTCTGAGCAAATATATAAATTTGATCTGACTTTATTCATATGGCGTTAGGTGTTAGATGTGCAGAAATAGTGTAATGCCAAATCCACTTTACGACCTTACAAGAAGATCAGTTGTGGCTCCCTAGAGTGTCAGACTTTGATCATAGAATGTAAACGTCGAAAGTCTTGTTGATGATGAGATGAGTTTGCTTTTCGGCTAAACAGTAAGTTGCAGTTATACACATCGAGTTACCTGCAGCCACTGTCCGTATTATTTGAATGTTTGGGAGGTGTCAATATAAGTGCTGTTCGTGTTACCCGCAGGATAGTTCATGAGTGTAGTACATCAGCGGCTGTGATTAGAATAAGGATTTGTCTGTTTATGGGCAGGATGACACGATTATCTACGTCCAGGAGTCGGAAGTCTCTTATATCTAGGTCATTTGAGGGCATTATATAAGAGTCAAATTCAATATTTGAGAAGTCTGAGTACTCATAACTTCAATATCATTGGTGACCGATTGATTTAATGGTTAAGACGGGGTTATTGATTTCATCTATTAAGTATAGATGGGGAGAGCGATAAAGATTAAAATGATGGTTGGTAAGATTGTTCAAATTAGTTCAGTGGTATGGCCTTCGAGAAGGTATCGGTTGGTTAGTTTGTTTGTGAGTACTGTGCTTATTATATATTCTACCAAGATAGTAATTATTGTTAGGATTACTAAGGTGCGATGGTGGAAGAAGATGAGGTGTTCTACTAATGTGGAGTTGGCATCTTGAATTCCGAGATTTCTTCATGTAACAATTCTTAATGAAAGATTAATTCTATGGATGAAGCTGAAATTCATTGCACTTACTTCTGCCACATCAAGAAGCACTGAGTTTTTCTGAAGGATTTCTGAGTATGAGTGTTCTGTTGGGGGGTATTTTTGGAATCATTCTACATTAGTAGATAGAGTTTGAGGGAAAATTACTTGACGATTGGAAATTATTCTTTCTCAGATGCAGATGATGAAGAAGAGCAAGAAAATAATTCCGATTAATGAGATGGTTCTTCCAAGGGAAGAGATAATATTTCACCATGTGGATCTGTCTGGAAAATCTAAGTATCGTCGAGGCATACCTCTAAGTCGTAGGAAGTGTTGTGTGAAGAATGTTATATTTACACCAACGAACATAATAAGGATTTGAATTTTAAGTCATAGGGAATTAAGTGTCATGCCTGTAAATAGGGAGTATCATTGAATAATTCCTCCATGTAATGGCAAATACGGCACCTATTGAAAGGACGTAGTGGAAGTTGCTACAACATAGTATGTGTCGTGGAGTACAATGTCAATTCTTGAGTTTGCTAGAATTATGCCGGTTAGTCTTCCGATAGTGAATAAGAATACGAATCCTAAGGCCCATAAGATTCTTGGAGTATAGGAAATTACTCTACCGTGCAGGGTGGCTAGTCATCTGAAGATTTTTAATTCTTCTGGCAAGATCACTGAAGAAGTATATTTGGTTCACTTCTCAGAACCGAATAATTCAAATACTGTACGTGTATTTTAAGTATTTTACTATCGCTGGAGCAACCATTCCAATTAAGACATAATATTCACATGAAAAAATACGCATTTTTTTTTTTTTTTTTACTATACTTCTTTTCTTTCTTTCACTGCTTTAAGACGGAATATTGCGAATAATATCAGATTTTCCGAAATTGTAGTTCTTTTTTGTTTTTTTGACGGAATGAGTATAAAAAAAATTGTTTCTATGAACGAGACATAAGTAATAATTGATCTCATTTAGCTGTACAAAAATCAATGTCAAAACACAACATAAATAAAGGCCAAAAATCACACATATCTCTATGACTAATTTATAATTCCATTTAGTCACTACTATGAGATCTAACATGGAAGTTTCATAAAGGAAAATCCGCCGCCAATTGTAAAAGCAACTTTTTACGGCTTTTTTTTTTTTACAATTGTTTGGCAATGGTTTTTACAATGGTCCCAAAAATTGACTATAATGATTTTCTTTAAAATTCTATATATCTGATTGATTTCATTAAATTTGGGTAACGAACTATAAGCGGAAGTATTGTAATCGTCGGGCGGAAGTTATGCTTTCCTCAAAACAGCAGTTTCATTAAACTTACCTTCTCCCATTGATAAAAATATTAATGACAATTAAAAATCGAATAAGAATAAATAGTTTGGAGAAAATTATATAGTAATAAATAACTATGTGTACTACAGTAAGAGAAAGTCGTGTGTGTGTGTCGCAAATCCATATTTGTAATTGTTCATATTATTAGATGGTAGAAGCGACATTTCTAAAAATTTGAAAATAGCCCTTGTTTTATTTAATTCTTTAACAATTTTGTTTTCCAAAACGGAACTGTGAGAATCGCAGTTGTGTGAAAGCTTCACATCAGATTTTTTTTTTTTTCTTTCTATTTCCACAATAAAACGTTAGAATGATTGTTGTTTTAATGAGTGCTTCTGGTTTGCTAATAAATATACGACAGAATAAGATGGCACAACAGTCCGGAATAGTATTGGAACCAATTGTACATCTATTGAACCACATTCTATACGCCTGTAGATCATGAAGCTTCTCTCCCCTCACATAGAACTTAGTGATGTCCTAAAATAGAAACTAATATTTATTTTGTCAACACATTTCAACTATTATCAATAGTATTAGAACTATTGTGGATTAGTACAGCCGGCCTTTAAACAACCTTGATTTCATAAGTTGTATGGTATAACCTAGCTGCTGCCCCCCCTGTTCTATGATTTTTTTTTCCATTTTAATTTTTATACTAATAGACTAAGTACCGTTTTGAGAATTTATTTAGCTGGCCCTTTAAAAAGACAAGAGTATGCATTATTCAACTTTTTTTTTTTCCTTCTGGTTTCAATTGTAATCGATGGTCCCTTGTGATTTTAAACTGGTAATATATGAATATGAATATTGAAAAGTGTCCCATATTAGAATGGCAGATGTTTTATTCTTATTGGGACAAAAAATTTGGGCTCATGATCCGCTGGTAATTTTGCTTCTTTTTTTCCTTATTTTGCATATTTTAATCTAAAAAATCGAAATTTAGAAAGAGTTAAAATTAATCCATTAAGAGGAAATGTTATTGGTGTGTTGTGTTGTATGTTTGTAGTAGCAAGAGCAGTTTAGTAAAAAGGCTTGTAAGTATATATGTTTAAGAGAGTGAAGTATGAGAAATAAGAAAGTAGTCACCACTGCTAACAATAAATATATTCTAGAAATAATAACTAAAAATTATTTGCAAGATATTATCAACTTATTAATATGCACTGATGCTAAGAGAGCGAAAAACAAGTGTTCTGCTTCGGTGTCTACAACAAACTATCTTAATAAATGATCTAGAATAAAGGCAAATCTCTATCGCTGGCATGAGTTTAAGAGAGCATTTCCTGAAGCAAGTGTTTTGGCTTTGAAAACAGAATGCACACTGTCTTGAAGGAATGTCTTCTATTTGTTATTTCAAATCTTCCCCTGTGTGAAGAAGGGGTACACAATGCTATCAAGTTCATGAACTCTAAAAGACAATAGTGGTCTTCTACCTGAAATGTCCTTTTGCAAAGGGAATGTCACATATTTTCATAATTTTGATTTTTTTTAAAATTAAATATATTTTTATATTTCTTGCATCCATCACAGACTACTCAGTAATTACAACATTCTTTTTTAATCTGGTGTGTAAACATTCACACGACTGGCTCATATTTTAATTATAACAGTTCTAATAGACAAATCTTATTCTAAATTAAAATTTTTATAAATTAGGCTAACTCATAGAATCGCCTAGAACCGCCTGAATCAATTTTCCCAGAAAAATATTTTGAAATAAAAGTGGATAAGCTTAATTCTGTCCATTTCCTACTCCAAGTTTAAACAAAATCGTTGACCCGTTTTCACAGAAAATGCTAAAAAAAAAAAACTTAATAATAATTCTGTAAATTGGCTTTCTGGTCAAACGATTTCCTTCAAGCTTGTTACCTCAGCAACACGCATTTAGTGTATCTTTATAATTAGTGGTAGTAATGTATATTCATTGAAATGATTAAAACAATGCTTTAGTCCTCCCCCCCCCCAGAACTTTCCCAAAATCAGTTTTCCATGAAAAATCTTTTGAAAAAAAAATCTAGTGTGATACACTCGCACAACTTTCCCAGACTCCAGTTTTCGAAATTATAATTGACAAATTTTGCAGTTAGTACACTAAAATTTAATGAAATTCGTCGGTGTTATTGTGAAGGAAATAGCAAAAACTGAAAGAACTGATCAGTAAAACGCACTTCTGGTATTTATAATTAATTTTTTTAGATGGTAGAATTGTATAATTAACTATGGATAGCACTTTGGAGAAAAGATAATCCCACCCCTTTCCCCAAAACCTCCTTAAATGACTGTAGCAGGAGAAATGTTTCACATAAAAGTTGTAACTCTTTATATTATGTTGTTTACATTATTAGTTTAAAGAAAATAATTGGAGCCGTTTTAGAGGAAATCGCAGAAAACTGAAAAATACTTTTGAATAAAAACGCACTTCCGGTCATCCGTTATTATTCAAGCTCGGAATTTCAACAAGGTATTTAATTCTAACTAATATTATTTAGATGATAGAATTGTATAGATAACTGAAATAGCACTTTTGAGGAAAACTCCCCACTCCACTAAAAGTGCCCTTAAATGAATTTTCCCAGAGAAATTTTTTAAAGTAAAAGTTGTAGATCTTAGTATGTGTAGTTGATATACCAAGATTGAAGAAACATTGTGAGTATGGAGGAAACTAGAGTCATTAAGATATTGCTGGATGGGCACCCGGGAGGGACAAGGAAGAAAGGAAGACCGAGGAAAAGATGGCTAGATGACCCCGAAGAAGATATTAAGAGCCTGGGCGGAAGAAGATGGAGACGAGTAGCTTTGGTGAGAGAGGAGTGGGAGAGAGTGGTCGAAGAGGCCAAGGTCCTTCGAGGAGGACCATAGTGCCACGAAAGAAGAAGAAGAAGAAAATCGTAGGAGCTATTTTTGAGAAAATTGCAAAAAAGTGAAAAAAACAATATCCAATAAAGTGGTACATCCGGTATTGTCGGTTCCCATGGTGATACCTAAACGGAATATCAAGTTTGTACTTTCTACGATTTTTCGTTTTTGAGGTATGCTGTTCACACACACACACACACACAGACCATTTTGTAAAAACCACTTTTTCGATTCAGAGGACCTCAAAACGTGTATTTCCAATGAAAACTCGATATCGAAAATTTGACACGATTACAATACTTCCGCTTACTTGGGAGTAAGAGAAAGTAAAAAAGTTTACTAAAACTAATTTCTAAAAAACAACGTGTGAAACACTCACACGACTATCTCTTTCACACATGATTTGTTTAAATATCGTATACTAACTCCTGTGTATAAATATTCAGAACTTTTCTTTCATGGGGGGGTTTTGGGAGCGTTGTGACCACAGACTTACCTGTAAAATTCCATTTCAGTGTTACATTCGATTCCATCAACTTTATATTCATAGGAGACAAATAAATGATTAGAAAAAGTTACGAGAAAGTCGTGTGAGTGTTTCACATCAGATTTTCATATCATTCCAGTTGATAACCGAAAACCTAGAATAATGATAATTTTTTATTATATCGCATTTAATACAGTTTATATTATATTAAAATTATTGATTATTTATATTATTTTTTCTGTCAACCATTCTTCTCTTCCTGCTTTCCACTGTAGTGCTTGAAAGGCTTTAGTCCTGTCTGCATAACCATTATATTGCAAATATTTAATAGTTTAATTTTAATTTTTGTCACATTTTTTAAGTTAATGGTAATTAAATTATTATCATACCTATATATTTACCAAATTAACCATTAATGCGTTTGTAACCTATTATTTACTAAAAAAAATGCAACATTTGAATAGGTATGCCACTAGTATATCAGTGAATGATGGAGTTTTAACCCCAGAGCACTCTGTTGTCATATAACTGAAATTAAAACGAATGAGTGGCAAAAATAATAAGTCCAATGAATTAAGGGCAATGTTGGAAGATTTTTTATTAATATATGTTTAAATTGTTATATTAGGACCTCTCTATGTTAACTCCCTTCCCTGGAAAGTCAAAAATCAGGTATGAAACACTCATATGACTTTCTCCTACTGCAATTAGTGCAATCATATAATTGATAAATTTGTGTTCATTGTTGGTTTGCATTCATGGCAGTTAGTACTTGAAGTTTTTACCTTGTCAATGTCGTCAATGAAGTACAGAAGACAATAACATTGAACATAGTTTAATAATCTGAGATATTTTCCATGATAGCCCGCTTCTTTTTGTGATCGTCGGCCGGATTCCGGCGTTCGGCCATCATCAGGATATTTTTGTCAAAAAGTGTAATAACATAGATTTGCACAGAGC
Source organism: Triatoma infestans (assembly GCA_011037195.1). NCBI lineage: Eukaryota > Metazoa > Arthropoda > Insecta > Hemiptera > Reduviidae > Triatoma > Triatoma infestans. The sequence goes on along the minus strand of JAAEAF010000984.1, from coordinate 138,649 downwards.
AAATATAGTTGATACACTCTACCACAAAAACTATAGTTTAATAATATAGTTCCCGAGCTCTCGCTCATAACAGCCCAATGATTATATTTCATCCCCAATGATCCCGAAACAAGAATGATTCCCAAGCAAGAATATATGAGGGAAGGGAACAACAAGGTACCTTTCATAAATTATAATGAATTTATGCCACCATAGCAAAACAAGCTAATAAACAGCATCGCATTCATACTCATTCACACAATAAATACATTCATACTTCACGCATGCAGACAAAATTTCTATCCTAATTGACCTCTCAGTATTCCATATTCCTGAGAGGCCCGCTGAAAACTCGATAAGTACCCAATCTAAGTCATTCATTCCACAGTCATACAATAAATTACTAATATCCCATACTTACGCTCCGCCCACCCTCGAAAATCTCCCCACAGTGTACCACGTCTTAGAGCCTCTTCTGCAAACTTTTTAAAGACATCGTACGCACTGAGATTTTCCAGCAACAAGGTGAGTGTATCATTATCAATGCAAACATGATAATCTATAGCACTCCATAATTTTGCCCGGAGATTCTCATAACGAATGCATTCAAAAATAATATGTTCGGCGGTCTCCAATCCACAGCAACTACAGCAACCATCACTTACCAAAACCCATCTCATACCAGTTTCCCTTAATTTGCCCATGACCTGTCACTAGCCTGGAGGCCGCGTAAGAAAAATCTGTGGGGACTATTCTTCTATCCATTGTCGCGTCTGGCAAAAACCTGTAGGTGGTCCTGCCCTTTTGAGAGTAAGACCAGCGAGATTTTCCATTGCAGTAACAGATCCTGATCCAGTTGTTTCTTTCTTTCATTCAGGAGCCAGATTCTAAAATGATTTCGGAAATTGATGTCAGAATCTGGCTGATTTCAGTTTAATAATATTTGCAATCTAATTCAACAGATTCCTCAGAAATCCCCCCACCCCCAGAAAAATCAATGTTCCCAGAAAAATGTTTCAAATCAAAATGAGAGCCATTAATGGGTATAAATAGTAGACGAAGTTTTAAGAAAATCGTTATAAACCGTTCTCGGGAAAATACCAGAAAACTCAAAATCCAATTCAGTAAAATTACATTTGCAATAAACTGATGTTTTTTTAAATTTAGAATTCTAGCAATAGTATTTTATATATGGCAGAACCGTACATTGTACTGAAGTGGTACTTTAGAGGAAAGTTAACATTTCTCTTCTCTTCCCAGAATACCCAAAACAATAAATTTTCTCAGACAAAGAAATGGGCATTCATGTGTGTGCATTGTATACGAAGTTAAAAGAAAATCGTTTTAACTTCAATTGTTCGAGAGAATCGTAAAAAAAAAAAAATTAATAATTCAGTAGAGGAGTCGCACTTCCGGTTGATGGATTTTGAATGAAACCTTTGTTTCTCAGATGCGATGTTGTTGGTACTGATACGGCAATTTTTCATTTTAGAGATATTTCATTCACCTTAACGTAAAAACTTGTTTTTTTTTTTTTTTTATATATTCAGAGACTCTCAAGAGGTATAAACTTCCGGTGAAAACACAACTTCAAAAATTTGATCGTAAATATTTCCAGCATATTTCGTCCATCATCAGCATAAGACAAAATACAAAGAAAAAGAAATGCTGTAAAATTACACTTCAGTTTCTAAGTATTTGATTCAATTTATAGAGTTCCCCATTTGTAGCGTTCTACTTATTGTCAAAGTCGGCGATTTAAAAAGAAAAACTAATGAATAACGTAATAGAAAACTGTTGAACTTTTGTACAGTGCATAAGGAGTTTATTGTATGCACAAAAACACAATAAAAACTGTTTATTCATACACCAACAAGCAGATGTGAAGATCTAGTCACGTGTTAACCGACCACTGGACACTGGTCAAAATTCTATTTTACTTTTCTGTAAAGTTCTCTTGACATTTTATTGTATCTAACATACATAGACAACATAGAAAAAAGGAATGCCACCTACCACAACCTTTTGGCTACTGCTGCACTGAAAATATAAAAGTATAGATTGAAATCTAAATATCCAATTCGTTTTGAAATGTGTTGACAACTTTTTCCGGCCTTATTCATTAAATATTTATTTCTTATTTCTTTTTAATTGTGCTCTCCTAGTTAGTCGCTTTTTTTTTAAATTAATCACTTTTTCTCTCGATATATTGAATTATCTAATTGGAAAACCATTTTCCTTTCATTGCACTGCTGTAAAATCAAGTTTTCTGATCGTGTCAAATCTTTGAAATTGAAGTTTTACCGGAAATAATGTTTATAGGTCCTCTAAGAAGTATATATTAAAAAGAAAAAAGAAATGTGTATATCGAAAATTTGATACATTTCGTAATACTTCTTCTTATCGGTAATCAGGGAAAGTAATAAACAAATCTAACATATCTAATCAAATGCAAATATTTTTCTTAATCAATTTTTTATATAAATTTCCATTTATTTAAAATAAATTAATTTTGAAGAAAAGCTTGTTAGTGGTTTATATAATTATAGATCCAAATCTTTAACTTTTATTTCGAATTATTTGTCCTACATTTCACAGTTTCAGAAATACATATATATAGGAACAACCTGCTCTATATAATTTTATTTATAATGTAAAAAATAACCTCTTCACAATCTATTTTAAATCTTTTTACTGTCTAGTAAAGCACCGGAAATAACCCAGCTGGTTGAAGTGACCATCATTAGCCTGGAAAACGAAAAGCTAATCCTAACTAACCATACAACAATAATCTATATTCAGGAAAACATATTACTTATACAAAGGATTATATTTTTTTCTAGCCCCGCCAGACAGCTTGGCTCCTTTTCCTAACTAAATTAACAACAATTAGGCATTCCCTCCGTATAATCCTCTTATAAATTTACCAATAGGCTTTAACAGTTTTATTGTCGTCTGAAGTATTGGTTAAATTTGTTTAATACTTGCTGTTTTACGCCTGGTAAGTATAACCGTGCTAAATTTTCGACATTAAGTTTTCGCCGGAAATATTTGTTTTTACATCTCCTGAATATGAAAGAAATTCTTTAATAATTTTTAATTAATTCTTTAATACACCTTTAATTCATACCATTCACGAATATAGTTTATTTCAGAAAAAGAACAAAACAATTAAAATTTCTTTCCTAGACACTCTAATAATACGACAGCCAGACCAAACATGATACATACAATTCCGGCAGACTGCTACATTTCCTTTCAAATCAGCCCTTACATCATAAAATTAATTCCATCAAAAACTTATCTAACCAAACCATTAACTTGTCTGCACCTCCATTCCAGAACGACAATATCAACAAAATAGACAACATTCTAGTACAAAATCATTATCCAAATCATTTCATCCTCAAAACATTCCGTAAACTAAAACACAACCTTTTAAAAGCCACATGTCATTCCATGCCCGAGCCATCTCATATTCCGCTCTTTCATCTACACAAATACCATTTCATACAAAATCATTCATATTCTAAAGTCTATCATTCCCATTCTCAAGTTTGGTCTCTACTCCTCCAACAAACTCAGCAAACTGTTCTCTAAACTCAAAGGCCCCATTGAAACTTATGACCAAACAAATTCTGTTTAGAGTATACTTTGCACTGCACCAAACTGTAACGCATGTTACATTGGTGAATCAAAACAACACCTACGAAAGAGGCTTAGACAACATGAACATAGCTAAAAAAAAATTGACAGTGCAGCACTCACCATTGCCCATTCCTTTGATTTCCGAAATACATTGGGAGAGGAAGGGCTGCAACGCTAAACTTTTATCTAAAGTGTTACTTACTAAGGTATTAAAAGCAGTGCTAGAATTCTAATTTGAAGAAAATAGATTAACAGGTAATACGACTTTATAGAATCGGTTTTTTTAATTTTCTCAAAAAAAAAAAAATGATTCCAACAATTTTCTTCAAATGTGATATGGATACTGCATGGATATAAAGCTATGGATATAAGATTAATCCATGGATATAAGATTTTTCCGGAAAAATTGATTTTTGGAGCAAGTTTTGTCATTAAATTTCAAATGGGCTAAAATGTAAATCCCTTTCAAATACTTTCTGCTACATTGGTGCTGGGAACCATTATATTAAAGCAAACAAAGATGAGTTTCAAGAAAATGGGTGAATTAGAAATAATTATGTCATAGCTGTTAGTAAATTCGTGTGAGTGTTTCATTCAGATTTTCTATAATAATTGTTTTCTTCTTGTTCAATCAGTTGAGGTTATGACGTTACATTAAAAGTAGTAATTAAAGTTATCAATAGAAAGCGCAAGCTGCCTGATTTTTAGTTTGAGAAGGAGAAAATAAACTTTGAACTCTGCGGTTAATTTCAAAACAGTGAGTATTAGTTCAGTACACTGTATTGTCTAATTAAGAGTGGGTACTCCATTCTATCTCTGAATATTTAGCAATTTATCGATTTCTATTACTTCTATTATTATTATCTTTTGCAATTAATTAGGACTGAGTGACAAATGGCCAATATATTAATGAGATAAGCTTACCAATTATATAATGTATATTATTAAATTTGAAAGAAACTTCTGTCTGTATCTGCAGTTCTATTCTGTTAAAGTAAATTGATGTCTTTGTAAAGAGCACTCAATCTCTGTTTAGAAGGTTGCAGGGTAACCCAATCCACTGAGTTGCTGGGAAAGTCAAGAAAAGTGATCTTATTTCGACTTGGAAGCACTAGCTACCTGGCGCCAATATACCTTTTCGTCTCTCGACGAAATAAGGTTATAAGGAGTTTCAATACATTTGTTTGTTTTTTTATTATGGTTATTGTTACAAAAATGATTAATAAACATTTACTCCACACTTTAAATTGGGACTTTTCTTTAGAAACACTGGTGCTCTCTTCTTGTATTGATGACATCCCTTTCTATTGAGCCCATCTGATTTATTATACATTTAAAAATTAATATAAACGATTATGTGGATTACATTAACTAGGTAAGTAAGGTTCATTCCGTTCTTTTTCTTAAAGAAATATTAGTAATTCAAGTTCAGGAACTCTTATTGTACTAATTAAAGCAAGAAATTATCGAAATTAGTCTAACGTTTTACTAGCTAGTTTAATCAGTCACAAAATTGTGCGTCATATGAATTTCCACAAGGTATTGAAACCTAAATATATCTGATTAGGAAAATACAAAATGACTAAGAAACAGTTAACACTCTGCCATCTAGCGCTTATAGACTTCATATACTGTACAAAATATGTATTGATCTGATATTTTTAGCAATAGTTGCCAAGCTTCCCACCAGATTGCATATACTTTCAAAGATTTGCCAAAATTCTGAAGATTCATTGAATACTAGTTCCAGAAATGGCCGTTGAATGTTTTTTTTTTTTTTTTTTTTTTTTTTTTTAATGTCTAACAAAAAGTTTGAGGAAGGACCCGTCATGTTTTTCCATAATTGATAGAAAACTATTTTTAAAAAGCAGGATAAATCGAAATTAGTTTTTCTTTCAAATAAATCATCAAAGTTAATAAATATTAAAAAAAAGAGAATAAAAAAATGTTGAATTTATCAGAAACCATTCTCTAACAGCTAATTTGGGGGGAGGGAAATTCAAGTTCGAAAATTGTCACGATCTAATATTTCTTAAAGCAGAAAGAGTTAGTAAAAAAGGAACCTTAAAAACTTGGACATTAAACAAAAATGTGTTAATTGGAATTGTGAAAATTGTAGGCAAAGAAAGTCATCACATAGTGTTTCACATTCGATTTTTTTAAATATCTTTTTACTTTCTCTTACTCCTAATAAGAGGAAGTATTGTAATCGTGTCAAATTTTCGATATCGAGTTTTCACCGGAAATATCCGTTTTCGGAAATATCCGTTCCTCAGTCCAAAAAAGTGGTTTTTAGCAAATGGTCTGTGTGTGTGTGTGTGTGTGTGTGTGTATGTATGTATGTGTACAGCATAGCTCAAAAACGAAAAATCGTAGAAAGTTCAAACTTGATATTCCGGCTTAGGAATCACCATGGGATCTGACTGTACCTTATCTGTCAAAATTCCTCAACCGGAAGTACCACTTTACTAGTTGTTTTTTTTACTTTTTTGCGTTTTTCTCAAAAATGGCTCGGACGATTTTCTTCAAACTTGTTAATCAACTACACATACAAAGAGCTATAACTTTTATTTGAAACATTTCTCTGGGCGAAATTCATTCAAGGGCAGTTATGGGGGAGGGGGTGGGATTAGGTTTTTCATCTAAAGTGCTATTTCAGTTTATTAAACAGTTCTCTCATCTAAATAATGTTAATTAGAATTCGATATGTTGTTGAAATTCCGAGTTTGAATAAACTGGATAACCGGAAGTGCGTTTACATTACCACTTTACTAAATGATTTTTCACTTTTTCGCAATTTTCTCAAATGGCTCCGGCCGATTTTCTAGAAACTTACTATATAAACTACACATACAAGGATCTACAACTTTTATTTAACATTTCTGTGGGAATTTTATTAAGGCACTTTCTAGGGGAGGGGCGGGGTTATGTTTTCTCTAAAAAGCTATCATAGTTGATTATACAATTCTATAATCCAAAGAAAATTAATTAGAAATAAATAGATGGCCAAAATTCCGAGTTTCAAAGAAATTAGTAAACCGGAAGTGCGCTTTTACTGAACAGTTTTTTCAGTTTTCGACGAACTTCACTAAATTTGGTACACAAACTATAAAATTTGTCAATTATAATTTTAAGAACTGGAGTAAGAGAAAGTTGTGTGAGTGTGTCACACCAGATTTTATCTATGTGTTTTGGGATAGGAACAAGCCCCTCTGGCCCGTGGAGCCTTCCAAGTGCACTTGGCTTCCCGACAGTGTTTTCTTGTTACAGACAACATTGCCCATCACCAGACATTGAGCATTAGAGGCTCCTAGGGCGAGATAATCTAAGGACAATGATGCTGAATTCCAACCCTTCGCGTTAGAACGCGGCCTCATCTAGAGACTTAGAGGTCCAACATGCTACTATTAATATACCTCTTAAATATTATCTTACATATCAGCAATAAATTTTGCAGTTATTTTGTCTATAAAGTTGAAATCGTAAGTATATTTTTATCGTAGACTGCTCAATCAAGATATGGAGCATAAATTATGGAGCGCCATGTAAATTCCCCTCTCTAGTAAAGAAACTGAAATGAAACTATGGCCTATTTTAATTAAGAGCAATTTTTCAAATAATTTGCTTCAGCATTATTTTTATTAAAAAATTTGTAATATCTTTCGATCACTAATTTTAATTTCTTCTTGTCATTAGAAAAGGAAATATTCCAGAACTCTCATGCTGAGTGAATATGTTCTGAGCACTCGTGAATCTTTAAATAATTGTTTAAACATATGCCCTGCGTGCTTTTTTACTTCCTCCTAGCTACGATAGGAAGTTTTGCAATCGAGTCAAATTTTCGACATCACGTAATCGTTTTGAGGTCGCCTGGAGTCAGTTAAAGGGTTTTTAGAAATTAACCTGATGTTATGTATGCTTGTATGGTCAGCATAACTCAATAACGGAAAGTCTCAGAAAGCTCAAACTTCATACTTCGCTTAAATTTAACCAGAGAAACTGAAAACAACCTTTTGGACAAAACTGGTCAACCAGAAGTACCACTTTACCTAATAGATGATGATTTTACTTTTTTGCGATTTTCTCGAAAATGGGTCAAAAGTTTTTGTTTAAAGTTGGCATTTGAAATACACATATACTGAAACTACAACTTTTATTCGAAACATTTTTCCGGGAAAATTCATTAGGTTGGTTTCCTGGGGGAAGGATGACATTGGATATTCCTCTCAAGTACCATTTCCGTATTGTTATACGATCCAGTCATCTGTAAAATATTATTTAGATTTAAATATGTTGCCAAGATTTAACAAATTTAAAGAAAATCAGTAGAAGTCCGGACCGTGGCTTTACAGTACCTTTTTTTCAGTACTGGGTTTTTGTCGTTAAAGATAACAATGGATTTCCTCGTAGTTGGTTTACAGACTACACATATCTATAGACTTATCACTTGTGTTTCAAATCGGTCTTCGAATAAATAGATTTTATCGGATCCTGGGGGGAACTAGAAGAAGGTCATGCTTCCCTTAAATGTCATATTTAGTTTAGTTTCTTCTACCAAATAATTATTGAAGTCAGTTAAAATTTGGTAAAACTTCCGAGTTTGAAGTAAATTTATATTAATAAATAATACTATATATTACTATACTATACTATATATATATTCAATAATATATATTATATAAATTGCAGTATGAGAAAATCATTTGAGTGTTTCCAAGATTTTTTTTTGTATTTGTGTATGCTGTGAGGAAGTACAAAGTAATTTCAAACTTGGGATATTTCGATTAGTAATATCAGTGTGACAAAATACAAAGGATTCCGTCGAAAATCACATAACAGGAAGTGCCATTTTATGGTATTTTAAAAATGAAAAAAAAATTATACTATTTAGAACAAATTTATTAAATGAATTTTAGAACTGTGGTAAAACAAAGGAAAAAGTGTTTTCTGAAAGTTTTTGGCTGTCAGATCTTTTTTAAGCTCTATTTCCAAACCATCGCTTCTATAATTTAACTTAAAATCTGTAACATAAAAACTATCATATATGCAACAATTATGTTTAGAAATTACTATGTAATCAGGTATCCGCTTTTATCTTCCTGAATTGGTAAAAAAATAAATATTTCCGACCTAATTCTTGCTCCCTAATTCAAGTCCTAGTTTTCATTACCTGCAATGCTTATCCTTTTTTTTTTCCTACTTATCTTCAAGTCATTTTAATAACGTTAATAAATTCCTAAAATTAATATAAAACAAATATGTGGTTTAAGATATTTGTACTTAACTAAAACTATTAAAAGTTCTTAGAATAGTCACGGAAATTTATACTAAATAAAATTTATATCGACACATATTTTGGTTTACAATGATGACAATTGCAAGACTTGAAAATATTGATTACCTTGGTAATAAAAGAATTCAGTTATTATTATTTGTAAATGTGGTATTCCAGAAACATCTATATAGTTTTATTGAATTCTTACATTAAAAAAGAAATTAAGTCTTGCCTAGTATATTATGTAATTAATCATAATTTAATGGAAATAATGACCCTTTTCTTTTTGACAAATGATGCAATTAATTTACAAACTAATAATATCTGTTTGGATTGGGTCAGTACAGTAAACTGGCAACAGAATGCGTGGTGATGAAGAACATTAATCATTTATTTATGTTACAAGACACGGAGATTAAGTCCAATAACAAAAATAAAATTAAACTGGAATTAAATTTAATTAGAGGTGAGTACATTCAAATTTCTACATTATATATAAACTAAATAACAACACAATAAACCATATCATATAATAATAAAGTGTCATTTAAGATTACAGAATAATATAAAATAATAATATTAAAATAAACAAATAGGAACATTAAATATATCTAACACAATACAGATATATTCTAAACAAGTAGGAACATTAATATATGTACTATAATACAGATATATATATATATAAAATGAGAGGTATATATATTCAATTAATAATCAAATGAATAACAAATTAAAATTGGCATTTGCAGTATAATATTCTCAAATAAAATTTTTTAAGTTAATATTTGCAGGTAAAATTTGGTAACATAGTCTAAGATAATTTGAATATAAAGTCTGAGATTAACTACAAGTCTAAAATATTCTTTACAATAAATTGGAACTGATTTAGTGACAAGTAAAAAAGATCATGCTGCTCAAATGACTGTTTAGCAGACGACATCAGTCTTATTAAGGGAGAATGTTGGAGATAATTAGTAGGTTGATAAGGGATATAGAAGGATTTTTGGGATTTGGTAATTTTTGGAGGGGCATAATTAATGTTTTTTTCGATATATGGACAGTCTATGATATTGTGAATTATTTAAGATTGCAGTATCAGATCGAGTTTGTTTCGTCGCTTTTCAAGAGGAACAATTTTTAGAGATGATCAGTGTAATTCATGTTTTCTTTTGACATAAATGAAAGCAATTTTTCAGAAGAACTTACATTGAATTTTTTCAATACTTTTAATGTGCCCATTATATCACGGACTCAAACTGGGAAACAATTTTCTAAAATAGGTCGGACGAATGAGAGGTATAATAATTTTAATCTATGGATATGTCTGATGCTTTTTATGTTGCGGAAAATAAAGCCTAATAATTTGAAATCTTTACCTTATGTAGTCACAATGGATATTAAAAGTGAAGAATTCCGAGAAGTAGACACCTAAATCTTTAACTACTGAGGATCTCTGTAATTCAGTATTGTTGATGGTGTAAATTGGTTTGGATATTTTGTAGAAAGTGATTACTCAGCATTTCGATATATTAATATTCAATTCATTTTCAAGTGACCAAGTAAATGATCTATCTATTGCATTTAGAAGAATAGTGGTGTCTTGAAAACATTTTATAGGTTCATAAATATTCAGATCATCCGCTCCACATAAGAAACTGAACATGCCTCATGTCATTGACAAACAAGAGGAATAAGAACGGCCGTAGATGGGACCCTTGAGGGACTCCAAAAGAGACCAGAAAGGGTTTTGATAAATAATTTTTAATTCAAACTATTTGGGTTCTATGGCTTAAATATGAACAGTTCAGCATCATACCACCAACCCTGCAATTTCTCAGCTTTGCAACTAATATACTGTAACGTTGTTTCCTCTAAACTAGCTACTGCAACTAGTTTTAAGTAGGTTTATATAGATAACATACTCTAAACTTCAATAAAGAAAACACCAATTTATTTTTATACACAATAAATTACAAAATACAACACTTAGTAATAATTACTTCACAGTTTAAATCACAAAAGTTCACTTTGTTCACTTTTTATACACTTTTCACAAACTAGTGACTTCGTTTGTAACTGGAAAACTCTCTCAACTCTCTGTGGTCCCACTATTTATACCGGTGGGGAATCTTCTAGAACTTCCTCGATTTTTCTAGAGAGAACTAGAGCGCCGCCAGCACCACTTCCGGCGGCCACTAGGAGAACCTTAAGTACCTGCCTTCTCTCCTAGATGGCACCACTGACTGCGTTACAATACTATGGTTTAATCAAATGGATTAAAGGCCTTTCAGAAATCAGTACGTATAAATACAATAATTCGAAAACCATCCCGAAAAATATGTTGAGTCACATATTTCTGAAAATAATTCATTTGTAAGCGTTTATTGACCAGAAAGAAATCCATTGTTCTGGTATAAGAATGTCCCTTAAAGAAAAAGAAATGCATGGATATAAAAGTGATTCTAACAGTTTAGGTATTGTGAACTGTATAGAAATTGGTTTGTAATTTTCTACATCCCCTCTTTTACAGATTTGTAAACCTGTATTACAAAAGAACATTTCCAGCCTGAAGGAAATTCACCTGTTTAAAGGGATTTGTTGAAGAGTATATGAAGCGGAACAACTAAAGCAATGGAGCAGTATCGTAGAAGAACTGGTTATAATACTGTCTAGTTAGAACATTTATTATATTTCCTTTAATAAAAGACTGAAATTTTAGTAAAAATAAAACAATATAACTCAATTTTATAAGTGAAAGAAACATTTTTTTATTTGGAAAAAGATTGGAAAGTTATTAGATCTAATCATGTTTACAATGGAATTAAAATAGACTTGAAAATCTGGTGTGATACACTCACACATGACTTTCTCTTAATCTATTTAATACAATTTAATCAAGAAATTTTCCTGAAATTGCAATGATATAATGAATGGGCTGTGGCCACAAACATGGTGGTGAGGATTTTACTTGTATTCCTGAGCGGCCTTCTATGGAGCGCTCTTTGTCAAAAACCAACAAAACTTGTGTAAATTTAAATTTAAATTAACTGTCAGACCTCCAATAATCCTCTAGTATCAATTTTTTTTTTTTAGCAAAATGTTTCAAATAAAAGTGACACGTTTCTATTTTTTGCAGCAAGAATTCCAATTTTAAATAAAATAAATGTAACCGTTTTCGACAAAATTCCAAAAAACTCAAAAAACCTATTCTGTAAAATTGCAGTACTGGTTAACAGATTTTCTTTAAATTTAGAATTCTATCAATGCTTCTAATGTGTATTAATATTATGTAGGTGCTAAAACCACTGAGGAACCACTGATGGCGCTAATGTCCCCGCATAACCACCAAAAAATCAATTTATCCGGGAAAATGTTTCAAATAAAAGTGATGGGTGGTTATGTGTGTAATCTTTTAAATTATCTATAAGTAAATATGTACATTAATATACAGACCATTCGCTAAAACATTTTTTCGTATTCAGGTGACGCCAAAACATGTATTCCCTGTAAAACTCAATATTTGAAAAATTTCACACGATCGCAAATACTTAACGCAAAATCTTTTCATAAACGCAATGACGAGAAGATATTTAAGGAATTCATTCCTTCTATTAAACGACAGAGGAATTTAAGCATTTTTTTTTTTTTTTTTTATACATTAAGATATTTTAAGAGGAAATTATAATATTTTTTATCAATATTACCTCTTTGAAAGAGCTACAAGGTTAGATATTATTTGTAATATGCATCCTCTGGTAGCAATTTTTTGAACTAATAAAGTACATGAAGTATTGAGCAGGTTCTGCTATCCGTTGGCAAGTTTTTGAACTAATGATTGCTAGTACCTGGTGTGTCAAAGATTCAGCTTATTATGTATAACTTCCTTATTTTATTTTATTAAGAAAGTTTTACAAAGTCTCTTCCCCCCGCTTTGATCATTCCAACATCATCAATTATTTTAATATTGCTTTAAGTTTCTATTTTTTAAAAGGATGAGACTTGTTTTTAATTAAATATTGCATTTCATTACCAAAATTTAGCAAGATTATGGTCCATACTCATTATTTTTTCGCATCATCTTATTTCTGAATAGCTATTACTACTTCCATTCCATAACAAGTGTTCGAAATTTAGTTTTCACTGGATATGAATGTTTTGAGATCCCCTGAGTTCGAAAAAGTGATTTTTTTGGAAATATGTATATATATAATTATGATTTTTAAACTTGACATCCCGTTTGTTACCACCATGAGATCAGACAGGAACATTGTTTGTCCAATTTCCTCAATAGGAAGCACCAATTTACTAAATGAATTTTTCAGTTTTAGGGGTTAATTTATGTTTTCCTCTAAAGTGGAATTTCAATTTATCCCACGATTTTATTATCTGAATAATATTAATTACAATTAAATGTGATGCCAAAATTCTGAGAATGAAGAAAATCGATTAACCGGAATTGTGACTTTACTAAGCAATTTTTTCAGTTTCCTGCGAATTGTCCTTCAAAACACAATTTTTTTTTTATTTATTTAATCCAAGGCGCGTCAACATTGGCGCCCGGTGCCTTCTCAGTGTACTGTCGGCCTCTGGACAGTGTTACAGACAACACTGTCCATCACGGGAGAGTTAGCTGTAGGGGCCCCTAGGGACAAAAAATCTAAGGATATCACAGCTGGATTCGAACTCGGGTTCTCCCTGTGGGAGTCTAGAGCACTAACAGCTGAGCTAATCCCTTCCCTCGGTTTTCATTAAACTTGTTATTCTTACTATACAAACAAAGTTCTATCAATTTTGTTTGAAATTTATTCCGAGAAAGTTCATTTTAGGGGGTTTTCAGGGAGGTGGTGGTAATGTTTTATTCAAAAAAGTTGTTTTGTATTATTTAGATTCTTCCAATCATGTTAATTGAAGACAACTAAACGTCTAGTAAGAATTATATTGTAACGTTTTTCTCTCTAAACTAGCTACTGCAACTAGTTTTAAGTGGGTTCGTATAGATAAAATACTCTTAACTCAATAAGAAAAACACCAATTTATTGTTTTACACAATAAATTACAAAATACAACACTTAATAATAATTACTTCACAGTTTAAACCACAAAAGTTCACTTTGTTCACTTTTTATACACTTTTCACAAACTAGTGACTTCGTTTGTAACTGGAAAACTCTCTCAACTCTCTGTGGTCTCACTATTTATACCGGTGGAGAAGTGTCTAGAATGTTCTCAATTCTTCCAGAAAGAACTACAGCGCGTCGCCAGCGCTTCCCAGCGGCTACTAAGAGAACTTGAGGTACATGCTTTCTCTCCTAGATGGCACCACTGGCTGCGTTACAATATGTTAGAAGAGAAGTAGTTTATTATAACTCCGTAAATAGTGCTTCACACTATTTTTTTCTTCTTTTTTTAAGAATTTGATCGTTGAATGGTATAATAATATATAGTGATAACATATAGTAGCATTAATCAAATTACCAAAATTTGCTTAGTCGTTTTGGATACCCTTAAAATATTCGGCACGAAATATTAACGATTAAGTAAGATTTTCTTTTTTCAGTTTTCCCGATTTTCTTAAAACGCTTCAATATCTTCTAGTCCTTCAATATATTCACTACATATAATCTTCTGTTTTATTTCAAACATGTGTTTTCGTGAAAATTGATTTTGGAGTGGTCAGAAGAAGTATAGCATCAAGCTTTCGTCAAAAGTATCATTTCAATTTTGTTTTTATCGAAAAATTGTTACTATAATAAACCATTATACAAAATGACAGATCTTTCTGGTCGCAGTACATATCCCCTTTAAAAAATAATATATATATACAAAATGATTTGATAGACAGTTCGATGAGTGACTGAGAGACCGACGGAAAAGCATTTTTATAAACGAAATCCTCTAAAACTTAAACAAACTTAAGGTAACCTTATATTCTAAATCTGCCTAGACCATAATACTACCTTCGTAAAATACTGAAACTAAAATTGTTTAGCGATCAAAGAACGTTATAAGTTTCCCGTTTTGTTAATCTTATTATATCTTAGAATTAACCTAATAAAAGTAGATCTACAAATAGTGTTGAAGAATGTAGGCCCCCTGGTATGGCTGACCATTGAACTGTCAATAAAACCAAGATGAAGTATGATTTCTAAGTTCCAATTAATAATCTTCGGGGCAAATTTCAGATGTGATCCAACATTTTAAGGTGTATAATGTCTATGCCGATCGCAAACAGAAGAGACCATAAAAAGTGGTTGCATAGTTAGGTGAGACTGATATTTGTGAATTGCTGAAAATATCAGCTTTCGGAATGGCTGGAAATAAGGAAGAAGAAGTGCATAAGAAATATAGTAATAATACAATTTAGGTCGGCTTCAGTAGATACCATTCTTTAAAATCGCGTAATGTCTCAGTCGGTCATAAACTGAGGAGATTAATGGAGGCGACCATATGCACCTATGATCATTAGAAGTAGACTATAACCGATATGGATCGCTAAAAGTGATGCTACTTTCGTCACAAATAGTATAATTAAATTGAACTTTTCATATGACCTCAACATGATATTCTGTTTATTACTGCAGGAAATTAGGTCCCATTATCGCGCTCATGTCAGCTAACAGAAAACTTATAAATATTAAGTTTTGGCTTATGGCCAATTTCCCACACTTGCAGCTTCTGCCTTAGATTGGAAAGTTCGGTAATTTTTCACTTATTTCTGTAGCACTAAAACAATAAATACACAACTATTTATGTATTGCTTCACAATTAATTTTTGTGATTAATTATATATAAATCAAAAATTCTACTTTTTTCTATATTAATGTGATAATTATTCCACTACAATCAATGGCTAAAATGTGCTTTTAATCTTCACAGAGAAAAAGTGATGTTTTTCTCTTTTCTTAAAAAAAAGAAAGAAATACAGTGTTGTCACGTTTCTATGAAATAACTTCTTGAAAGAAATTGCTAAAAAATAATAATATTAAAGTATTAGATTATAATAATACTTTAGATTTAGTATTAGATTATAAATAATAATATTAAAGTAATTAGACATTTTTAAATTTAACATTTTGAAACCAATATAACAAATTAAGCATAAAAAATATCAGAAAATTTAACATAATTTTGCTTCACCTTAACCTAATATTCTATAACCATTCTGAAGGTAACTTTCCTTGTTTTTCCTTAGACATCTTTCTCACTTATCAAATATGTCTTATCGGTTCTATTTATCCTTTTTATTATTATTTTTTTTTATTCCTAGTAACAGGAAGTGTATTGGAACGGGCTAGATTTTCAAAATTGAGTTTTCACCGGAAATACATGTTTTGGAATCCGTTGGATACGAAAAAAATATTTTTAGCGAATGGTCTTTATGTGTGTATGTTAACACAGTATCTCAAAGCTGCAACTTGGTATTCCGTTTAAGTACTAGCACGGCATCAATCACGAAGATTTCGGGCATACTCCAATAACCGAAAGTGCGACTTTCACTGAATGGTTGTTTTCAGCTTTCTTTTTGTAATTTTCTCGAAAACGGTTCCAACGATTTCCTTTAAACTTCGTATTAAGATATAGTTTTTCTTCCTAAATAATATTAATACACATTAGAAGTATTAATAGAATTCCAAATTTGAAGAAAATCGATTAACCGGAAGTGCAATTTTAATGAATAGGTTTTTGAGTTTTTTGTAATTTTCTCGATAACGGTTTATTTTCTTAGAAACCTAGCATTTTTATTAGAAACGTTTTTCCAAAAAAGAAACCAATTTGGGATAGTTGTGCGTAATTTGTGACGTTAATTTCAAATTTTATATGCAGTTGGTTTAGTGTTTTTAGAACGCTTTCCTATGTCATTATATAATCATCAATTCCCTACCTGCCAAGATTAGTAGGTTGGTACTTCCCGCCCCACCACCCGCTCATCTTGTCAATGTGACAGAGGACCAAAATACCAGTTAATGGTAATTAGCCAATATAACTACTAATCTATAATGACAAATCGGAGAAATTAAAATCTTCTACTTCATTTTGAGTAAACCGTTGTATACAGTTGTAATTTAAACCATTATGCAATTATGTTCACTTTATGAGTGCAATATTAGAGAATTTTTATGTGAAAACAAAATATGACAAAAATACAGGAATAAAATAAATATTTTTTCTTACATCGCCTCAAATGGATTGATGGAAGGAAATGTTGTACAACGCTTTGATGATGGGGCTTAAAGAAATCCTTATAGTGGAGCGGGTTATGCTTTCAATATTGAGATATATTTGAAGAAATCTTGGTAACTGATTATAGATATATAGATATTATGTAGGAATACATACTGGACTGACGGATATTATATCAGCCTATTTACCTGGCTAGTAAGTCGTGATAATATATCGAGGTA
The DNA here is from genome assembly GCA_011037195.1 of Triatoma infestans. NCBI lineage: Eukaryota > Metazoa > Arthropoda > Insecta > Hemiptera > Reduviidae > Triatoma > Triatoma infestans. Next base: position 121,342 of record JAAEAF010000984.1, on the reverse strand, counting down.
ATAAAAAAAAAACTCCTAGCGCGGACTATTTGCTCGTGTTAGAGCAATTATGAAAATCTATTGCATATGTATACTAATTACATATAATATACTCCTCAGAACACCACTAAAAACAGGATAATAATATTTTTGGAAAGAAAAATGTTTATATGAGATATAAAGAAGATGGAATATAAATAATTGGGTTAATATTTAGTTACAGAAAAACTTTGTAACCTTTTTCTAGAAAATTCAAAAAAAATAAAACTTGGAAATTTATTCCGTAAAGACCTACTTCCGGTTTATCTATTTTCTTCTAATTAATTTTAACCGTGCATATTATACCTACATATTAGATAAAATAAAAATCCATTATCTTTTGCTGAAGAATCCATTTCAAAGGAAAGCTATGACAGAAAAATTTTAATGTTGGTCTCTCACAATCTATAGAAATTAAATTCTTTTGGAAAAAACGTTTCATACAGTTTTTAACATAATTATCAGAGCCACTTCCTCTAAAAAAGCGCGGGGCTCTAGGGCCGGGAAACCCTTTGAAAATTAGTGATTATTCAAACTGTTGAATATTAATTATAATTTCCTTAATTATAGTATTACTTTTTTCAATGATTAATTTTAGCCCACATAATAATTTTTGAATATGTGGATGGATCCGCAATGTTGGATAACGTCTGGTATTTTATCCGTCGTAGCATGCAAATTTATTTTCTTCCTGACCGGTTTCAGATTTTCATCCATCGTCAGAGCAAATTCACCAAGTTCGTGTAGAGAGTTCACTTCAACGTAATGTTTCTGTTACTTGTTACTCACATTTGTTGGTTGTTATAATTATGTGGGGAGGTTATAAGGTTATGTTACTATGTGTGTGTGATTAATGGCGAAATGGAATTATTATAAGTTATGATTAGACATTAGAAAAATAGTGTATAATATGTTTTCTGTTTTGCAGAATACTCCATAACTAAATTTTTAATAGTGTTGTAAAGTATGCTCAATGTATTATCAAGTTATTTTTATTAGGGGGGGCGATAAGTTATTTCAGGAGTATACTGTACTATTAGAAATAGATAAAGTTTGAAGAAACGCGATGCAAAAGTTTATGGACAGTCAATAGCTTGTACAAGTAATAAATAAATGTGAAATACAAGCAGGGTTAATACAAGAAAATATGTAAGTAAATTGATATGTAAGAAGGTTGGCAGCAAACGGCAAATTGGATAAGAGTTAAAATAAATATTAGAGGAAATCAAATGTATTCGTTTTTATTTATCATGCTTGTTTTTAAATGATATTAATTTATGTTTAAATTATAGTAAGAATATGTTTAGAGAGATAAGATTTGGTTCATTCATCATGCAACTTTTTTGTGTGTATGTATGTGTGGGTGGGTATATATATATATATATATATATATGCATAGATATGTGTTGTATACTAGTTGCTGGTATGTTTGTAATATAGTTAGGTGTGGGGAATGACCTTAAAGAGTGTGTCTGAATTATAGTTTATTTGGTCATACATTATGTTTTTGTGGATAGTCTTGTGTTTGTATATTTCTATTTTTTCTAGAATGTCCATTCATCTTCCTTTTGTGCCTTTGTGTAATAGGGCCATTGTTTTGTCTATACTTTGTGTTTCGTGGTTGTACTTTGTAAGGTGGTTAGCATAAGTAGAGTCGGTTTTGTTGTATTTGTATGAGCGTAGGTGTTCTTTATACCTGTCTTTGAGGCGTCTTCCGGCCTGGCCTATGTAAGTGCAAATGCATTCGGGGCAAGAGAGTTTGTAAATGCCACTTTTGTCATGTAGGTTGGTTGTATATTATTTGTTGATGGTAATTCTTATGGACAATCAAATAAGCCCTATATCAGCATATATCCATATCCCTATTTTCAATCAAAATGAAATAAAAAATAAAAATTTTTTGATACATTTTTGTGAAACTCGTCACTTTTTTTTTTTAAGAAATGTACATTTAACGCATATTAACTTAAGAATACATTTTGCGCTAAATGAAGCTTTTTATGTTCCCTTACTTCTGTATTGCGATTGTTCCAGATTTTCAAAATGGAATTTCCCCTAAAAACATATGGTCTCCCAAATATGAAAATAATGTTTTTAACGAATGGTTTATATGTGTGTGTGAGTTAATGTGTGAACAAAATATTTTAAAAACGAGTAGTCGAACGAAGCATAAATTTGACCCATCAAACACGAAGTTTCTGGCAAAATTTATCAACCGGAATTTTACTGAGGGTTTTTTTTTCAGTTCATGATTTTCGGAAAACGGCTTCAACAATTTTTTTTTAAAACTTCATAATATACTGTCTAAAACTTCACATGAATACCTAACTGTTTTATTTGAAACATTCCTAGGAAAATTGATATTTGTGGGGGTTATGGGAGGGAATAGAAAAACGTTAAGCTCCTCCATAAAGTAACATCACTACAATTTATGGTTCTACCACTTATATATTATTGCTACATTTGCCATATTAGAACAATTGCTACAATTCCAAATTTGAAGAAAATCGGTTTAGCGGAAGTGCGATTTACAGAATTGGTTTTTGAGGTTTTTTTTTGTAATATTCTCTAAAACGGTTATAATGATTTTCTTTAAACTTGGAATGCTTGCTGTATAGGTAGAAACGAATCACGTTTATCTGCAACATTTTTCTGAAAAAAATTATTTTAGAGGGGGAGTATTGAGGGTCTGTCAGTGCGTTTAAATTAAAATTTGTACAAGCTTCGTTGGTTTTTAGTATAGTGCGCTCCACATAAGGCTGCTCAGGTATAGAAGTAAATCCCTATTCTGTGTAAAAGAAGGACCAATATGACCCTTAGTCTGAGTAGAAACCAGATCTCTCTGGCTATTTACGGGTTCAGGTTAGTTGGTAGATTCAGGAAGCATCTACACAAGGTAGGGCTAATAAACGCGGAACCCTTGTGCAGACTATGTCAGGAGGAGGAGGAGACGACCCCCCCTCCTGCTCTTTGATTGCGTTGCAATAACTAAATTGCGCTACAAACCCTTTGGTACGTTGTGGCCGGAGGAGATAGTAGCACAAAATGATCTGGTGATGAAAGTCCTGAAACTCCTTAGGGAGAGAGGGTTCACTTACTGGAAACTACCGGGTATGGCACAATAAGGCTTTGTTGGCTGCAATGCCGGGGTATAGCCCGCCCGCTGTTAATAATAATAATAAGTGGAAGGGATTAGCTAAGTGGTTAGCGTACTGGACTGCCACGCGGAGGACCCGGGTTCGAGTCCAGCTGTGCTACCCTTAGATTTTTTCTTCCTAGGAACCTCTACAGCTCCATGTTCAGTGGTGGGCAGTGTTGTCTGTAACGAGAGAACACTGTCCGGAGGCCGGCAGTGCACTGAGAAGGCTCCGGGGCGCCAATGACCATAGATGTTGACGCGCCTTAAATACAATTAAAAAATAATAATAATAATAATAATAATAAATCCCCATTACCATATTTATGGCCAGCTCAGCTAAACATTGTATCGGGGCAATTTTGACGAAAATTTCTTGATTTAATTGTATTAATTTGAATTAGAGAAAATGGTGTTTCAAACCAGATTTTTTGTACTGAAATTGGATTTAAGTGTTTTTTCTAAGTGCTTCAATGTAATATTAAAATTTTGGGAAAGTATTTAATTTTGCGGTGTATATTTACTAATATATATTTATTAATAATATATATTATTTATGTATATCTCATTTCGAATTAAAATTATATCTCCATCAGAATTAAAAGTCAGCCTATATGATAGTAAACATTATAAAAATTATCCAATAAAATATTATATTTGAAACTTGAATTTTTTTTTTTTTTTTTGGAATAAAACCGACCAAAAATGTTTTAAAATTTGCAACAATTTATTTCTACGTTTGTGTGTAGCTCAACATTAATATAGTTATACTAAACATACATATTATATGAATATTTTAGAAACCAAATGAAAACAATTAAACAAAAAAAAAATATTTACACGAATAGCACAGGTTAATAACTAAATTATTAAAAATAAGAAAATATACTAACCATATCACTATTTGATTTCTTTATCTAGGTTAAATAACCTTGTAAAATCATTTCCGTACAATTTATTTTAATGCAGCGAAATTTCAATTAGGCTCAGGATTAGCTCAGTGGTTGCGCGCTGGACTAGTAATGCGAAGGCCTCGGGTTCGAGACCAGCTTGCTTCCCTTAGATTTTTTTCTTCCTAGGAACCTTTACAGCTCCATGTTCAGTGATGGACAGTGTTGTCTGTAACGAGAGAACACTGTCCGGAGGTCGGCAGTGTACTGAGAAGGCTCCAGGCGCCAATGATAGATGTTGACCCGCCTTAAATTAAAAAAAAAAAAATATTCAATAGCATAGTAGTCAGTGCGAGATTAGTATAACTATATTAATGTTAAACCTACATACAAACGTAGATATTAGTACATTTTATTGGAAATTATAATAATAATTTTCCTAAAACAGTTTAATTTTTAGTGCGGCAACAAATGTAAAGCCTGTGCTAGTCGCGTATACAAGTGTCTGATCAAGTTGGCCTATGTAAGACATGTGTGGTCAGTTTTTCTTGTACTTCTGTAAGATGAAGTATATTGCGATATTGTTATATTTTCGAAATTGAGTTTTCACCGGAATAACATGTTATGAAAAGTTTTTTTTTTTTTTTTTTTTATAGCAAATGACCGTTTGTTTGTGTGTGTTTTTCCATATGAACAAAATATCTGAAAAATAACAAGTCCCTGGATGCTCAAATTTGATATTTCATTTAGATATATCACTTTAGTATCATAACGCAAGTTTCAAGCAAAATAAATCAACCGGAAGTGCGACTTTACAATTTTTATTTTGTTACGTTTTACACAATTTTCTCGAAAATGGCTCTTACAATTTTCTTTAAACTTTACATATTAATTAAACATATAAAGGAGTATTTTTTTTTTTAAACATTTTTCTTAGATAAGAGATATTTCCCGTGATAGCCTGCTTCTTTTTGTGGTCATCGACCGGTTTCGGGCGTTCGCCCATCAGGATGTTTTTGTCAAACATTGTAATAACATAGACTTGCACAGAGCAAATACAATTGATACACTTGGATTTTAAAAGTCTTTGTTATGATGGAACTAGTTCAAGAGGGATGTAACTAGATGAATGGGAAAACACATGTTTCGGTCCTTTAAAGATGTTGTTCCCTTTTAAAATGGAAACATCAATGAGTGGGGATATAACATGTATAACTTTAACCATGTTTTTTTGAAGGAGATTTTTATTTTGATAATTATTTACCCATGCCATCTTATTATTTCTATTTATTAATTTATAACAGAGCGAAATAACACGAAAGTGTCAGCCGTGGGCCACTGTGGAATAGTTACTGATAAGAAATGATAGATCCTGAGCTGAATGATCGTAAGATAGTATAGATACATAACTATGTTGAGCAAGTAATCTATATAAGCAAGCTTTATTTTATAATTATGCTGCATTCCACATTTCACCATTCACACACACCATTCACGCACGCACGTATACTTAAATATGGGTGTTTTTTTTTTACAGGCCTAAGTATAACGAGTCTAAACGAGCTTAAATACAGACATTATAGATATATCACTGAAAAAATTATACATATCTTAATGTAACGTACAATCCACATGAACATTTTATTTTCTTGACTTGCATGCATTATTCACATATGTGCTTTGATTTTTATGTACAGACTTACAAACTAACAGATTTAAAACTAACACTAAAACTAAAATCTGTTTGGTTTTTAAGACTTAAGAACTATTTGGTCCAGGTGAGTTGTGTATTGTTTATCGTTTTCTATTGTTATTGTGGGAAGAAGGTTTTGAATAGTGGTTCATTGGCAAATTTTGTCTGTTCCTTTATTAAGTGTTGTGTCTTGTGTTTATATATTTCGAGTTGTTCTTTTTTGTCAAGTCGTCGTCCTTTGTTGCCTGGATGTATTAGTTTCATCGTGGCGGTGATGCCGTCGGGTTTATGTTTAGGTGATTGGCATAATTTGAGTCAACTTTGTTGTACTTGTATGATCTGATGCGTTCGTTCTCTGATTTTTCTGCCAATCTGACCCGCGTAAATGTCGTTACAGTCCGGGCATTTTAACTCGTAAACCCCACTGCTGTCATATACGTCAGTAGACTCAGTACGAGTGCGGATTTTGTAGCCTAATTTATTGTTTGTTCTGAAAGATGTCTTAATGCCCAGTTTTTTGAAAAAGTTCGTGACTTTGTACATGTGGGTTTCCGATATATGTGACTTTGGCAAATTTGTCTGCTGTTTCTTTGTCATTTCTATTCTGGTGGTGTGATTCGTTTTTGAGAAGTTTATTAACGATATTCGCACTGTACCCATTGTTCTTAGCTATGTTGTAAATTGTAATTCTCGTGCGTGGTTCGCGGATGTGAGGGGTATATATTTGAGTCTGTTCGTCAGATGTCTCAGTGCAGCTAGTTTGTGTTGGGTAGGGTGGTTGGAATTGTACGGTATGATCACAGTTCATCGGAGGTGGCTTTTTTTGAAAGATTTACTGTTAACAATTAGTAGTTATAAAATGTAAATAATCATCTGCTAAGTTCTGCTAGACTCTTTTTGTGAAAAATCAATAGGTATTTTCCTCAATCAGACTGGAGAAAATTTCGCATAAATTTATTCTGTCAACTTTAATTTAAAAAAAAGAAGATTACAAAAAAAGTTGAATGAGATAATTAATTGTATGTATTATAAGTACTAATTAATTAAATTCGGGCAGTTACTTAGGAAATCTAAGGAGAAAATATTCACTAATTTGTTCTTAGTATTATTATTGTTCCCCTTATGAATATAAGCCATCACAATTTCTACTTATGTTATATATATATATATATATATACTCGCAAAAATTACTATTTATAAATTTAGAATTCTTGGTACCACCTCTTATACCAACTCTTCCTCTGGCTCAATGGTCCTTGAAGAACTTTGGTTTTCGCCTGAAGCATAGCCTGACAGGCATCCCTATCACTAGTTTTCTTCTGCCACGATCTGATGCCTATCTATTTCAGATTGTCTTCCAAATGCTGGAGCTACCCTAAGGGGGGGGCCTGGTCTTTTTCCTCTCGAGTGCTCCACAATGATCCTTTTCTATCTGCGATGACGGTCCATATGGCGTAGCTGCCCTAACCATCGCAGTCTGCTGATCTTCACAGCAGTCACCAAATCTTGCTCCCCGTAGAGCTCTTAAGTACAGTTCCCCTGCCCTTTGTGGCTGGAAATGTCCCATTTTCCTGGACAGCTTCATATATTGTCCTTAACACCTTTCTCTTCCACGTATTTAGTCTCCTCTCACCTGTCTTTTCCAGAGTGCAGACCTCAGAGCCATGCATAAATGCTGGTTTCAATTTCCCCTGCGGTTTGGGAAAAGAATCGGCCTGCTCCTTGTCCAAGAAATCGCAGAATGCGACCAGAAGGACAACAGTGCTGCCTAGCAGTGAATGAGTTTGGATACACAAAAGCTAGGAGACGGTCACCCCGAAATTAAACTAAGGGTGCGGCGGGCTCCCTTAGTCGTAGTGAAGACATCTCGCCTTCAGCATGAGCACTCTAAACAAATGCCTCTGACTCCAAATCTTGCAGTTAGGCGCAGGGTCAACCCTCTTGTCCTGTAAAAATCTAACAGTTTCGAAATCGTGAAATGAAAGAAAATCAAGGATTAATCTTGCACTAACACTGGGGCAATACTTAGCTGTGAAGCAATAAAATAGCAGTACACTCTTACCATTAGGTGACAAATACCAGGAAAACAAAATTTCATTTAGAATGAACATACACTGTCGGAATTCTAAGTAATTGACAAAAAAACATACACAAAAACACACACACACACACACACCCACAAAAGCTATTATATTAATTACCAGTGGATACCTGGCAAATATTATCACCGTCATTTAATATAGAGATCTAAAAATGGAAAAAAGCTTCCCGGATTGTCATCTTTTGTCTCTTCCTGAAGAAAATAAGTTTATGCCAATAAATTTACTAATATAATCTCGGATAAAACTTCCCCTCCTCACCACAGTAACCGAGATAAGCAGAAGAGGCCGCAGCTAGCAGTCTTGGGGGGAAGAAGCACCTCCAGTATCAATAACAAACTTATGGATTTCACAAACATTTTGACTGAATAAAAAGAAGTAAGTTCGCCAATACCGTTTCAAATGTACACAGGCTGAGCTTATAAAACTAAGTATCTGAAGAGTAGGAGCAAAGTACGAGGTGCGCGAAGCCAATTCTGCATGATGATAAAAAGCATATTATGGATCAAGTAGGTTGACAGTATATTTTTGCTACATATGAATCGAGCATTTAAGCTGCGGTGAATAGTAGAACGTACAGTGAGCTAGGGGATAAAGCCCCTTCAAATCGTAAGAAACGTAAAATATAGAAAATTGTCGATTCCAAATCGTAAAATATGGAATGACAAATTTCTATAACTATTAAAATTTAGTTCAGTTCAATTTAGTTAATTAAAATTTAGGTCAACTATTAAAATTTAGTTATAAAGTAACCTTCAAAACATGCTATTTATTATACACTATTTTCTAATGTCCAATCATAATTTATAATAATTCCATTTTGTCATTAAACACACACACACACAGTAACATCCTTATAACCTCCCGCACATACATACAATCAACAACCAACAAGTGTGAGTGAAACAGAAACATTGCTCAAAGTGAATTTGCTCTGACTATGGATGAAAATCCGAAACCGGTCAGGAATAAAAGGAATATGCATGCTACGACGGATAAATTACGAGATGTTATCTAGCATTTTGGGCCTATCCACATATTCAACTCTAACATGATTTGTATTGGGGGGTAAATTAAATATATTAATTAATAATTAATTATTATAATTTATATTTGAAATCTTCTCTAAAGGGATCTCGTGAGGTCTGTGTTTATACAGAAGTTGGAGAGGATGAAAAAACAACTAAGGATATAGATTCAAAATATATAATTAAAATAACCAATACATGTCAAAAATAAATAAATACAATATTGTGATATAACAACATATTAAGTGTCTTGCAATTTAGGAGAAATTGCTTTTTATAAACTTACATATTTTTACATATTTTAACTTGAAAAGGTTGGGTTTCTTGGGGCACTTCCACCACTCACTACTGTACATGGCTTTTTCTAATCACAGATTTCATTCCTTTTACGGTATAAATTTTGAACTGACCTCCCTCCCTAAAAGGGTCCACCTTATATATTATACCGCCAGCCCGGAGAAAGTGAGAAGAGGGAAATTCCCTTTGTCCTAAATAAATGTAATGATAGGAGTAGGCCATGTATCTCTGACTCAACTAACTGTTTCCTTTATGCCTTCCAACCTTCAAAAAACCCAACTTTATAAATATGAACATTGGAAAAATTCCCTACTTTACAGTCATAAAATATTTATCAAGGATATACTTCGATACAATTTATATTTATTTATTTAATTCTTCCAAAGGTGTACATATTACACAACAAAGACAAATTTGTTTAAACTTCAAATTTAACTCATTTGAATTCAACTCTAAAAATGTGCGGGTTGACATTAAAAATAAATATAATGTTGGGGTAGGATGATTGGCAGATAGAAATCCCCATGAATTTTATTGTAGTCCAGAATAGAACGCCAATGACATTTAATCAACCCTATGTAATTTGAAATTTGAGCCACAAATTCCGCAAAACTATCACAAATCAACTTTTATAGAGAAAATATAACAAATAATGAAAGTAATAGCTCTATATCTGTGCAGTTAACACACCAAGTTTGAAGTTTGAAGAAAATCGCTATGGCAGTTTTCGAGAAAATTCCAAATAACTCAATAACTTATTCTTACATAAAGTCGCATATCCGGTTAACCGATTTTTTCAAATTTTAAAATCTATCAATAGTTCTAATATATATTAATATTCTATCTACTGATAGAATCATACTTTATAGTGAAGTGTACTTTGTAGAAAGTTTAACGCCCCTAGATCCTCCAAAAAATTAATTTTCCCGTGAAAATGTTTCAACTAAAAGTGATTGAGATTTATGTGTGTGTGTGTGTGTGTGTGGTTAGTAAATACGAAATTTAAAGAAAAATCGTGAAAAACTGAGAAAAAATCTTCAATAAAGTCGCACTTCGGGTTGATGGATTTTCATATGAGATGCGGTCTAAACGGAATACAAGTTTGAGCTTGCTGCGAATTTTCGTTTTTGAGATATTTTATTTACACCTACACACACACACACACACACACACACACACACACAGACCATTCGCTCAAAACGTCATGCATTAACACGCATTTCCAGTGAAAACTCGATATCTAAAATTTGACATGATCACAATATTACTCTTACCGTTCAGTGCTGTGACCATCCTCTGCTCGGTAACTCAGTCTGGTATACAGACGGCTCCAAAACTCTGACTGGCATCGGAGCTGGGATGTATGGGGGCAGACCTAAAGTTAAGGTTAAGGCCATCCTAGGGAAGTACGCCATGGTCTTTCAGGCTGAAGTCGTGGCGTTACAACTCTGCGCTAAGGAGATTATAAGGCAAGGCTTAGAGGGTAGGAGAATGGCCATATACTCCGACAGTCAGGCAGCCCTGATGGCAATTTCTTCACACCAAATAGTCTCAAGACTGGTGTGGGACAGCCTAACTGCCCTAACCGAGGTGGGTGCTCGGAACAAACTGACACTCGCCTAGGTGCCGGGACATGCGGGGTTTCTTGGCAATGAAAGGGCGGATGCCTTAGCGAGGGAGTGTTCGCAGGATACCTTCATAGGCCCCGAACCCTTCTGCAGCTTGTCCAAGAACCTAATTCAAACTTCTATCAAAGGTTGGATAGAAGAACAGCGTCTGCTTTAGTGGGTGAGAACATCAAGACAGAGGCAGGCAAAACTCTTAATCAGGAGACATTTGCCTAAATTCACTAGGAATCTAATGAGCCATAGCCGAAGGGATATAAGGCTAATAGTGGGTCTACTAACCGGGCATTATAGGCTGAATAGGCACATGCACCAATTACTACTTGCAGATAACGCGGTATGCCGATTTGCAGGGCTGAGGTGGAAACCCCGGTACACATCCTTTGTGAGTGTGCCGGCCTGGCGAGGACAAGGTTTCTCAACTGGGGGACAAGCAATCCCGAAGCCATGAGCTCATGACGGAGCCACACTCAGCTTTGCTAGGCCTGATTAAGTGGGCGGATTAAGAGTGCTATAATTTCAGGGCATCCACAATAGACCTCTTATTGCAGGTCGCAGTGGAATGAGGCCCGCCCTCCCCGTTTCTAATCTAATCTACCGTCCAGTAAGAGAAAGTAAACAAATTCATTTAGCTTATCATTTTCAGAAAGAAATTGGACGTAATAAAGAAGATCATCCGTGACTCATTGTTCATCCGTTTTTAAAAAAGATTTTATATATTATTAGATATATATATAATATATCGGGAGTTCTAATGTACAGAACACAATCTTAGGTTCAGTAATTAAAACAAATTAGTATCAACATTGCTACACAATCTTGAAACTATTTTTAAGTAATTCATTGAAAAATAATAAGGGGATGTAATAACAAAATCAATGGGTTATTCATTACAGTAGAAAAGTGAAACGATAATTCAATCATATGTTTTTAGTACAGCATTATGTTAAATATTAAATAGGGAAGAAAAAGATTTTTTTTTTTTATGATGGGGGTGGCAGTGTGTGCATATTGTATATATATACAGTGGAGGCGGCAAAAAAGTGGTGGGGATATATATTCTTGGAAACAGACGATTGGATGAGTGGAACGACGGCGCGGATCAAATATACCACGCCCACTGGAATGCTATTAGGGTTAGCGATGTGTTCTGCCACTGTTTCCAAAACAGACACAACCCCCAACTTACAATCACTTCAAGTGAAGTGATTACATCTGGGCTACTTGTCCTATATTTTGATATCGTTATTTTACTATTATCACTATTTAACGTTTACACCAATCACTGAACTTACTGCTTTTATTTTATTCCAGGTAATTAACTTTCTTTTTTTTATTATTTAATTACATATTTCTATAATGTTATTATTAATTATTAATTTTGTTAATAATTAGATAAATATTTAGTTTACGTTGACACCGTCTAGTAAATTTTATTTTTTATTCTATTTTTTTTATTTTTTTTATTAGCCAAATTTTGTCATATTGCACGAAAAATATTTGCATTTTTTCATTTAATTTTATTTTATTTATTATTACTTTATTTATTTATACAGCATTCCTACCCGTATGTATTATCTTCTAAGCGGATACTTTTCTGTTGCGTTTTTGAACTAGTTCTTCTACTTTTAGTGCAGCCTAGCTTTTAAAGCCTTAGAATAATAAGTTTAGTAGTAGAGGTATCCTTTTGATCCTAGTTTTTCCCCACATTATTAAAAAAACTGTTATAATTAATAACATTTATTAATTTAAAGGCGCACGACGTAGACTTTTTCTTACTGAGGCGAATCGTATAGCTAAACAATTTAGGGCAATATTACTGCATGGAATGTTTCTTTTTACGCGCTCGAATTCTATATCTCTCTAGCGATATCCTTATATATATAGATAAAACTGTGTAAAACAGTAGTATTAAAAATTAGGAATCTAAATTTTATTATATGACAACGCGCTTCCTGTCTAGATCCTGAGAAATGAAACAAATGCAATGTAACACAAAGCTATTTTGTGCGCTCAATCACTCACAAGTAGTTCTCTTACCTGCGATTTACCCAGGTAAGGGTGACGAATTTCCTTCAAATATATAATTTTTATTAGATGTTTAATATTGTTCTCAATAGGAGAATCTACACTTAATAAAAACCAAATTTTTACGATAGCTTAACCGCCAAAACCCCCCTTAAATGAACTTTATCGTAAGAAAGTTTCAAACAAAAATGATAGTATACAAAATTTAATGGAATCCGTCAGTGTTTTACTGAACAAAAAATCTGCTCAGTAAAAATGCATTTCCGATCAATCGTTTTATTTCTTTCAAACTCTGAATTTTAGCAAAATATTTAATTTTAATTAATATTATTTAGATGAAGGAATTATATATATAATAAACTAAAATAGCACTTTACGGGAAACATTACCCCCATCCCTTCCTCAAAAGCGCCGTTAAATAAATTTTCTTGGAGAAATGTTTCAAATAAAATTAGTAGCTCTTAATATTCCTAGTTGATACACGAAGTTTAACGAAATTCGTTTGAGCCGTTTTTGAGAAAATCGCAAAAAAAGCAACTGCAAAATGCATTCAGTAAAGTGGTACTTTCAGTTGAGTAAATTTGACAGGTAAGTTCCTGTGGGATCCCGTGGTGATCCAATGTCAAGTTTAAACTTTCAGCGATTTTTCTTTTTTGAGTTGTGCTGTTCACACACACACACACACACACACACACACCATTCTGTAAAAAAAAACGTGTATATCCGGTGAAAACTCGATATCGAAAATTTGACAAGATCGCAATACCTCCTCTTACAGCAGTAAGAGAAAGTAAAAATTGACGTTTCATATACAATGATTGAAAACTGATATTATAATAGGAGAGGTCTAACTTCACAGCCCTCTAAGATCCCCTGAATGAATTTTTCAGAAAAAACGTTTTCCTTTTTTTTGAACTTTTACATTTCCTGCTTGCGTTAAAGAAGAATTCGTTTTTCTGTTCATTTTTTATTATTTTTTTTTTAAATAAAAACCATCATTATTATCATTAAAGTTTTAAGGAGAGAAATGTTTAATTCTAAGATTCTAAAGAGAAAGCAAACAATAGACTTTAAATTAGATTTATCCTGAATAATGCGACTTTTAAAAAAGCTACATTCGGTTTATCATGTTCGGTTTAATCGCCCGTGCAACTTTATCGCAGCCGTATCGCTTTCAAAAGGTGCCTAATGTAGATCTTATCTTTGCTATATCCCCTACTAAAAAAATAAAGTGGATATCTGCACTTTGGACGTCTAGATTGTCACAACAGGACTTTGTTTGTCCTTCCATTGTTTTTAAACGGTGAATTAGGTTCTCTCCATGTTAGGTTCTCTCTCTGTCTGATATGTAGGCAGAATATCAAACTTGACTCGTTCTCTTATAAATTTGACAACATAACTCGAATTAAAGAATTTTATTTTGTTTGTTTTTTTTTATTTATAATATTTACAGTCTGTAATGTTATTACAATAAGTAAATGCGAGCAAAGAGTCTTGGCTTGCAGGCTGAAGGAGGTGGTCAATGATCTCGTTAGTTCTCCTCTTTCTTTGACAGGAGTTCCCTTGGCCACTAGCGTTTTAAACGTCTGGGAGGATTCCAGGAATGGTTAGGGAGGACTGGTTTGTGACGTGCTGGTTCATATGTGTTCCTTGTTTGCTGGAGAATCTTTTGTAAAGTTGTTGTGTAAAGTCGTGTACAAATGGGATCTGTAGATCAGAATGTAGCGTCATAGTATGGGCATTATGTGATTGTTCCCCAGTATCTTGTTCTGTATGGCTTGTATCCGCTTAGTGTGTGTCGGTTTGGCAAGTCCCCAGAGTTGTAGTCCTTAGGTCCAAATTGATCTTATTATAGATTTTTAGATTTGAAAAATAAAGTTCACTTTAATTTAGATCCTTCTTTAACTAAGCGTCAATATAAACCGTCGAACAGTTTGATCGTCTGAGGGTGAATGTCATATGTTGTACATTTTGTTTTATTAATTTTGATTTCCCAAAGCTTGAAGTGTTCGTGTGAGGTTTAAATGGTCTTGTATAAGTGCGGAGTTAGTGGTAGCAGAGTTGTGAGTTGAAAGTATTAATATACCGTCTGCATATATAGCCAATAGTGTGTCAGTAAGTGCAGGGTTGTCCATTGTACATAGAATATAGTATCGGTCTGAGAATATTTCCCTGCAGAACACTAGCCCTGATGGGGAACTCTGCAGAATATTGATCGCCACTTCGTACCGTGAAGATCCACTTCATAACTTTTAAGCAACCGGTAATCCCCGACAGCAGAATCTGCTAAAGTTTGAACAGCACACCATAATTAAAGAATTAAAAAAAAAAAATTGCTAAAGAGGAAAAAAAAATGAAAATGCTAAGCTAAAATTAGAGCCTCCGTCTAGTGTTGAAATTAGAGTATCTTTCCTGCACCTGTACGTTTAAACATTAGTTTTCAATGTTACAGGGGCAGTTCTGTGAGTAAGAGTGAATGGGTTTCAACTGTTCATTGGGATTCATTGGGTTCAACTGGGGCTTATGCTGCCTATCTTCTGTTAAAGGATCTGTCTTGGAATTAGTAACAAGTATCTATTTTTTGATACCAATACGGTGTTTATCTGAAAGGCAGTTAGACAATTATTATCCCCATTTTTTTTTTAAAAGTTTTTTTTAAATGCGCAAAGTTAGGGTTAAAAAGAAAATCAAATGCTTTAGGCTCGATTTGAGTAATTAAAAAGCGAGAATGGCTAAAAAGTAACCGAGCAAAACTAGGCTAAAAGTAATATTGGGTTGGTGCAAAAATAATGCAGGTTTTTATATGCCAAAAAAAAAATTATAATTTGTATAAAACTAAGATTATTTATTCAAAATATGTTCCATCATTATCAACACATAGTTGCCAACGTGTCAGAAGCATTTTTATTCCAGTTTCTAAAAAATCTTTATTTAAACTCTCAATAAACTCGCGGAAGGCATTTTCGGTTTCACTTCGGTCCCTAAAATTTTTTCCTCTTAAGAAGTTGTCCAAATGTCTAAATAAGTGGAAGTCCGTCGGCGAGAGATCGGGGGAGTATGGAGGGTGCGGAAGTGTTTCATATTTCAATTCCTGAAGTTTCCTGAGAGTTGGCATTGCGATATGTGGCCTGGCGTTATCGTGAAGAAGAATTGGTCCTTTCCGATTCACCAATGCTGGACAAAGATTTTGCAATTTCCTATGCATTTTGTCAATTTCTTGACAATATGTTTCAGCCGTGATTGTTTCGCCAGTATTTAGGAAGCTGTAATGAATAACACCTGCAGTAGACCACCACACTGTCACCATTACTTTTTTCGGGTGCAGGCTTGGTTCGCGAAATGTTTTGGTGCTTCATCCTTGTCCAGCCACTGGCCTGACCGTCTCCTGTTGTCGTATTGGATCCATTTTTCATCACATGTCACGATTCGATTAAGAAATGGTTCATTTTGGTAGCGCAACAGAAGAGAATTGCAAATTTCAAAACGCCGATGTTTTTGGCTCTGGGTCAATTCGTGAGGTACCCACGTGTCGAGCTTTTTAACTTTACCAATTTGTTCGAGATGGCGAACGACTGTTGAGTGGTCAACACTAACTTCTCTCGCAAAGTCCCGAGTGGTTTTGCGAGGGTTATCTTCCACCAATGCCCTAAGATGGTCGTGATCAACAACAGAGGGCCTACCGCGACCTTCCTTGTCTTCGAGATCAAAATCTCCAACACGAAATTTTTGGAACCATCGCTGCACTGTACATTCACTGATGCTTCCTTCACCCCAAACAACATTGATGTTACGCGCAGTTTGAGCCGCACTTCGACCAAGTTTGAACTCGTAAAAATAAATTTGACGAAAATCTTGTTTTGACATGGTGAATATCGGAGGTCTTAACTCATACAAAATGGAACACAAACTAAACTGATATTTGAGGAAAAACAACATTAATAAACATTGTTTATAATCCATTACCTAGACTGGAGGATTATCTTTGTTTACTTGGCAAGCAGAAGTAAACAAAAGATGAAAGTTCAAAAACCTGCATTATTTTTGCACCAACCCTATAAAAATAACGACTATCGTAATAAAAACAGGAAAGCAATAAAGACACCGCTAAAAAAAGTTGGTCAAAAATATTGTTCTAAAATATTTTAAAAATAAATAATTCAACTCTATTTCTTGAAATTTTTATTTCAACGTAATATCCGTTACTACTTATTATTTTGAATCCTTTGTTTGTCGACTCTGGAAAATTTTAATTAATATTCGTTCCACAAATTTTTTTCGATTTCTAAAACGCACAACCTTATCATTAGCTACTTGTCATGCAGGATTTTAATTTACGGGAAAGTGCAATCCAGTCTCAGACATTGGAACTTTTGTTGCAGAGGAAAACCTGCAAAGCAATGAAAATATTTAAGAAATATTACCATTTTTATCACAAGACATTGATTTTATGTTTCGAAAAAAGTTCAAAAGCGTGATTGGTTAGAAATATGTTAATTACTTCATGGAGTTTAAAAAAAAGAAGGTTATTTTTCCGCAAGATGGCTGAAAACCACCTCAGTAACTGAATTACTCTCCCACCAATCCCCGATCGTTTTCTTCATAGGCCATTTTCAGCAAATCCGTTCCCACATTTTACAGCCACCACTGTCTTGGCGATACTGTTTAGATATCCTTCGTATAACTTTTTAGAACTCTGATTTCGCTCATCCAATTCAAATCATGTAATTAGCATTAGATGTTTATTTGCCGCTAAAAATTTTTTTCCATCTTTACGTAGCGAATAGCGGCATTTTCCGGCAACAGAGATCGCAATTCAGATCTTTCTTTCTCCAGTTAGAGCAAACTTAACTCATCTGTTGCAGTTAATTGGTCTCCGGACCATATGTAATCACATGACTGAGAACTATCCTAAGTAACGTGATTTTGGCTTGTCTTAGGGAATTCTTATCTTTAGTGTACCCCGGACACCTTATTTCAGGCTGAACATCGTTCCTTGCATCCATACTATCTCTTGGAAGTGAGGGTGGTTCATAAATTAAATAATCTCTCTCTTCTACGAATCCCGTGTAATCGATCTCTCTAAATCTTCTCCCTCTTCCCCTTGTCTACCTGCATATATTTTATCTTCGTTGGCTGTAAATAAATAATGGTAATCACATCACTATTCATCTTCGCCGACACGATCAAGAGCTTGTATATGAAGTAGTATTGGACGCCTTTTTTAAAATCTACACATAATTGATATAGAGTCGGTACATAGATACTATGTGAAAGGAGTGGCTAGACGTAAGATCTAGAGAATTCGATTCCTCACTTGAATGTACAAATTTGTTTATTTGTAATAAAGTTTAGTGGATGTTAGTCGTCCTCCGTCTGCATTACCCTCGGTCGGTAGTTGATAGTAAAGGCCGTCTGAGGCAGCAGGCCCTTTATTTCCTTAATACACACGTAGGAGTCATTATTTTCCTAAAATTTTCCAACCAAGACATTCTTTAGACTAAATATTTCATTATCTTCTCTTGTCATTGATCGCTGCTATAAGCGGCCTCTACACGGTCAATATTATTGTCAATATCAGTATTGACAATATTCGTGCTTCAATAATATTGATCGTGTAAGGTAATGAAGTATTGTGATTGGTTAACACGAATATTGTCAATACTGATATTGACAATAATATTGACCGTGTAGAGGCCGCTTTAAAGATGTGGTAAACCAACAGTATTTCCTTTTTCCTCTTAAAAACCTTAGGGCATCTTAAGGGATCTTGGCAACGTCCCTGCCGGTATCCCAGCCAAACAATACGAATATCGCTTACACTGCAACCGTGAGAGATAGTTGCTTTGTGCGGCTATTTGTACAAACGACTACATTCTGTTTACGGTTACTGAACCTGATAGGCCACAATAGATCTTCGCAGTGGATTTGGCGCTTCATAGCCAATCTCTCTACAAACATTTATTCAACAATGTCGCATTCATAGACGGGTATTTCGTTCAACTGCCGATTCGTTTCGTGTAGGGAATTGGTTTGATATTTTACTTATGTAATACTGGTGCATATTATAAATCAAGCCTTACATACCGCTATGATATCGTGGCGTCTTAAACTTTGATATATCAAAATAATTTTTAGATTATTAAAAAAGTTAGGTAAGAAGGAAATTTGGAAATTTTCTCAGAATAGTTCTATAAAATAACAATAATTCAGAAATAATTATTTTTGGTATTCAGGAGATCTCGAGAAATGTATGCAATTTTTTTTTCAATTTCGAAAATTTTACAGATCACAAAACTTTATTTTTACATCATTAAGTACAAGTAATAAATAAAGAAAATTCACTTTCCACTTTTTTCAATTGATCCCAGTAGCTTTTTTCTTTGCGGTTTGGTGAAAGTAGCCACCTCCCAAAAAAAAAAACCTGTCCAATGTGCATGGGTTGCCATATCTTGGCTCTCTACCAATGAGGAAAATTAGTAGAAAGTTTCAACCACTTTTCCGTATATTTCTTCTTATACGTTTCATTTCGTAACCTTCTAACTTCGGAAACTTGAACTAGATTTATGAGGCCACATTTCTTCAAAATGTCTTTGATTCAATGGGAATTTCATTAATGATGGTTTATTGTTTATATCAATATATAGGGGTTACTAGAAACAAATTTATGTAGAGCAAAGTGCACCACTCTATTTCTAAAATGATGCCAACAGACTTATTCAACGTACCGGTTGTCTTCTTAGGTTCTTAAACTTTGAATATATAATAATAATTTTTAGATTATTAAGAAAGTTATTGCCTGCAAGAAGGAAATTTGAAAATTTCCCAGAAAATCCCTCCATAGTGCTATAAAATAACAATAATTAAGAAATAATGAATGTCTTATAAGTCTTATAAGAAGATAAGAAGATTAAGTCAAGTGGAATACTTTACCGATCTCTTCTAATTGTGGATGTTTTCAATATTATTCAATCAGAATTTGATATAACCTTACAAAAGTGGTTTGATTTATAAAAGTAAATAATTAACATGTAGTTTTCCCGTTAAATAAGACAGATTATTATGGAATTATTTCATATATTGCAAGACAATTTCTATTTTTAGTTCAATTCAAAATTGCAATGCTTCTAAATATAACATCATAAATAATAAATATATAGCCTTAATAATAATAACAATAATATAGAACCGTACATTGTACCGAAGTAGCCCTTAATAATTGCAGTTCTCCCCCAGAACCGTCCAAAAAAGCAATGTTGATGGAAAAAAATATGTCTGTCCTGTAATGAGTATGAAAAGTTTAAAGAAAGCCGGTTTCAGAAAATCACGAAACAACGGAAATAAAAAAAATATAATTATCATAAAGTCCACTTTTTCCGGTTGATGGAATTTGTCTGAAACATGAAGATATTGGTGGTAGTATCCAAACGGCAGATCAATATTTTTTGAGCATCCTGCGATTTTTCGCGTTTTTTCTGTTTTTATTCATTTTTTGCACACACACACACACACACACACATAAAGACTATTCGCTAATACTTCCAAATATGCAATGGAGACTTTGTTGGGAATCCCGCCGCTCTTTGTAGAGGTGAAAACTGTGGCAATGAAAGCCTGTAATAGAATTAAATAGGCAGGTTTTTGGCAGGGTAAGCGATATGGTCATTCTACCATTCATCACGAGATGCTTTTGAAGGTTCCTATTACAGAATCAGAGCTATTTCCCGTGATAGCCTGCTTCTTTTTGTGGTCATCGACTGGTTTCGGGCGTTCGCCCATCATCAGGATGCATTTGTCAAACAGTGTGATAACATAGATTTGTACAGAGCGCACACGAACGCCCGAAACCGGTCGATGACCACAAAAAGAAGCAGGCTATCACGGAAAATATCTCTGATGCTTTCCAGCTCTGCGGAACCAACCACAACAGTTCCTATTACAGGTTTTCCTTCTGATAGAATGTTGATTACTTTTGGTTTCGATCATTCTTACAGTATCAGGTTACCTTCTATGGAAGATTGGGTCCGTCTGGTCTAATACCTGATAATTACCTTCGCTGTTACACGACGGTTCCAGAATGGATGGAAGGTCTGGTGCTGCGGTATATTTTGAGATAGGAGATCACTTGGCAGTATCGCTTTGTGAATGGACCTCTGTTTTCCAGACTGATGTTTATTTGCTATTCTTTGTTGTATCCTGGATAAGAGGTTATTTTATGTAACACTAACTTAAAAGGTGTTTGTATCTGCTCGGACAGTCAAGCAGCATTGAAGGCGCTGAGTTCATGTGTCTTCACTTGCAGGTTGGTACTAGAATGTTCTAAAAGACTGGAAGAGCTTTCTTCTTTGGAGGATGAGCTTCTAGTGTGGGTATCAGGTCACAATACTCCCTCATTCGACTATAATAGCAAGTAATAGATATATTTTCATTCTAGAGAAAACTTATTATGGTCATGGAAAAAGTTTTGACTAAATTGCCAATTCTATTCTAAATAAAATTTATCTCTCCTAATTATTCGCAGAACAGGTTTGAAAATTATTTAATTTAATTACTTTGTTTAAATATACTCTGTATTATTAAATTATAAAAGCAAAGCACCATGATAGCTGGAAGGTCATAAGGTTGTTTATTATATTCAAAGAAATAACGACTTATTAAAATAATTTATTAAAGAAAATGTGGGATTGTTTTCCTAATTGCTATTTCTTTTGGGAATAATTTCTATATTTAATTATTTATATTTATTTCAGGGATGTTAATTAGGATCTTTGGAAAATCCTTGTGATATTAAATACAATTTTCACAGAAATATATACTTAATAATTAAAAAAAAACTCATTTCAAACACATTTGATTTTCTCTTAGTGCAACGTATTACAATTAAAAATGATACATTTTTTTCAAACTTTTCAATTTTTACTAAAGGTATAAATAAACACTAAACAAAGTTGGTAAGGATCAGAGTTATTGGTTATTAGGAGATAAGGCTAACAAACCTTCTAACAATAGTTCCAAGTTAAGGCAAACTCAAACAATTTATCCACAACTCCTAAAAGTTCAAATTCTTCTCTTTTTTTTAATTGGATTCCCGATTTTTTACCGCCATCTTTCTTGGCCCCGCCAATCCTTCTCAGTCAGGTCGCATTCATTGATCATTCGGGCGATCTTTACCCCCCTCCAGACAGCTCTCGGACGCCCGTACTACCTTCTTCCCGGCGGAGATCCTTCCAGAAGAGTTTTAGACCATATCCACTAATCCATTCTTTTGACATGGACATGCCATTCCAACGCTTTTTTTTCTATTCTTTCCGTCTCGGGCTCTTCCATATCCATAATTCTCCTTACCTCTTAATTTCCCTTCTCTCCAGCCTGGACATCCTGACTGTCCTTCTTATCCCATTCATATCTACTGCTCACAACTTACTCTTCTGGCGCTCGCGTAAGATCCATCCCTCTGCAATACTGGTCAATATACTACATTCTACCACTGCCTGTTAGATCCTTGCATGGATATCACCCCATTTCACAGAACACCATTTAGAATCTTGATTGCTCCTTGCAATACGGAAAATAAAAGCGCTTCTTTGGCCTAGCGGAGCCAACCCTCCTAGGGGAAAAACCCTTACTAAAAATTTGAGTCCTTCTGGAAGCCATCGCAATTTGCCGGGTGCTAGATATTTTCTTTTAGAGAAAGATGAAATAAATAGACTTCGATATCTAAAACTTTCTAACGCTGCTGAAAACCAGCTGAGAAAGTATGCCGAGCTTGGTGAGGAAATTTCGAGATTATGGAGAGCAGAAAGATTCTCAGTTATCCCTTTTGTACCCGTTTCCACCACCGGAATTGTCCCTATATGCTTCCTTGATGGTATTAAGCTTCTCCATCTTCGTCCCACAAATAGTGAGTGAAAGTGTGCTTGGTGTAACCCCGCAACTTTAAAGAAAATAACAGCTTTTAGCTAAAAAAAGATGAACAATAATAATAATAATTATATGGAAGGTAAGAGCTTTTCTCAGTGGTAGCGCGCTGGATGCCCATGTGGAGGTCTCGTGTTCAAGTCCAGAAGAGCTGCCCTTCAATTTTATCTTCCTAGTAGCCTGTACAACAAACTGCCCGGTGATGGACAGTGTTGTCTGTAACGAGACAACACTGTCCGGAGGCCGAAGTGCATTGACAAGACTCCGGATCGAATGACCAAGATATTGAAGCGCTTTAAATAAAAATAATAATCATAATCATAAGAATTCTTTATTCTAGTTTATTTTTTACGATTAAATGATAAAACAAAAAAAATCATTAATTTTTACTTCAATATTTTATATTTAAAAAGTAAATTTGACGTTATAATAAGATTAAATAATAATTTATACATTATATAAATATTTACAGTTAATAGAAATTAGTGAAACACTATTATTAGATAATGGGAAAATCAGTTAGGTCGTGTTTTCCAATTATGTTAAATGAACAGTCGGGGTTTTGGTTTAATATAGAACTATATCCAAGAGAGACAGACAGACTGGTAGCTCTATACCGAGATAACTGAGTGACTGGTAGCTATACCGAAATTGAACTGAATACGGGAATGGATCTAAATAACACAATAATTCAGCGCTAACTACATCCTGCCATCGCTATATAATAACAATGTATATATCTACATAATTTGAACTAATCGCAAATCACTAACCGTGAGCAATGTAATTAAAGACAATATTATTACAATGATAGAATTATCAACATTCGGATAGAGGACCGTATTTATTCGTTTTTTAGTTTTTTTTTTATTTACATAAGTAATATATAATAATCATAAAATTTTAATAATAAGTGCATTAGTACAAGGCCCATGCTCTCTGCATCCCAATACATCTATAGCAGCTCCCTCCAGATGTCCCGTGTACCTTGGTATGTACATTGCTATTTAGCCATCCCAATTTTAGTCTTCCTGCCCAATTTGATGAAACTCACTATATCTGCCTCTTTATAGTTGGCCTTCACTTCTTTATTTGTTCTTCACCTCCATATCTGACCATGTTTTATGACGACATAAATGTTTACGAAGGGCGTGTCTTTCGATACAGAAAGTGTATGGTCATCATGGAAACTCCTCAAAATATAAAGATGTTCACTTCGAGACTGGGCTTT
Organism: Triatoma infestans; assembly: GCA_011037195.1. Lineage (NCBI taxonomy): Eukaryota > Metazoa > Arthropoda > Insecta > Hemiptera > Reduviidae > Triatoma > Triatoma infestans. Next base: position 97,382 of record JAAEAF010000984.1, on the reverse strand, counting down.
CTGTCACGTCATTTAAGATGTTTCTTACTTATTTCTCATTCAACTCGTATTTTGCTACTCTATCGAATTATAACGAAAGATGATTCTCTTCTGCAGATGTCTTAGATCTGAATAAACCTCTACTAGATTCAAATTTCTGTGCAATAACTCGTTCTACATGAAAGTATCCTAAATTTGTATAATATACTACATCATTTTTTTGTTTGTGCTTTATTGGAATTTACAATGGGTGGTGCAATTGCGCCTGCAACAAGTAAATGTATGACTGACAATGATCTGAGCGAAGTACCACTCAGTGGTGGCTCTCCAAATGATACAATTACTGACCACCCGGTAAATCACATGGCCAACGCCGTCAGGATGGGAGGAAAGGCGACAATGAAATTTCTTGTATCGGGCCGAGATTAAATCTTTTACAAAGGTTCTTTTAGATCGGAGTGCTTTGGAGACATAATATCCAGGAGCCGTAGTTATTCGGCGTAGGATTTTTGACTATATGTTGGAGTACTTGGCTCAACGCCCACAGTTCGATTTTATAAGTCCAAATAGGTTTCCATAAATATTTGTATAAAGATCTTGTAACTTTATTAAAGAAACTGTGAATGAATGACAATTGACAAGTTAACAGAATATTTAATTGCATAGGAATCAAAATTAATTGCATTAATGTACGAGTATATATAGAAACAGTATGATCAGTCTGTCAGCTTCTTGTCTATATTATTACTAATAACTCTATCCAATTATAATTGAATCCAATGATTTTCAATATATAAACAGTTCAAGGAGCCCTATCATTGTTGAACAGGTATATATACCGTTCGATATCAGAAACGGTGTAATCTTAGGATTATCTGGCGATAATAATTAATGGTAGAGTATTAAATCAAACTATTACCGTTTCAATTAATTACTAATACCTCCTTTTGGAGTATATGTATATATTTGATAAGTACTGATTATTACCAGATTATTTTCGTAAATGTTCATTCATCAATTATAATGGATACTTGTATAAATTATTTACTATTACTAGAATAAAAAGGAAGGATTACATCTCTGTTTTTTGAAATTGAGTTTTAACCGGGAATGTTTTAAAGTTGCCTGAAGATATGAAAAAAGGTTTTAGCGAATGATCTATGTGTTTTTTTAGGTTTAATCGAAATAACTAAAAAACTAAGGAATCCTAGTTAGCTCAAAAAAATGATCATTTTTACAGGTCCATAGTAATTTTTACGCATAACTTTGTCAGGCCAGTGAGCCTTGTGTCATGAATATTGAAGAAGTTTGCATTGGAAATTGAAATTTCTAATTAATAATTGAATTATTGGTAGAATGAAAAGAAATGCAATTTCTAAAAAGGGATAATTCCATTTTATACAACAATAAACAGACAAGGGGGAGAGAAAATGGGGGAGGGTGTATTTATCTGCTTTCAAGTCATATTTATATTAAAGTAATTGTGTAATGGATCAATTAAGTTGTTATAACAAATGGAGCACAGATTTTAGAGAGTTGAGACTCATCAACAATTCATCTACTCTTTAGAATAAACTGAGAGTAAACAAAAGGATTAATCTGTCTTTAGCTAACAGAGATTTTCCGTCCATTGTCTACGACTGGGTTTAAATAAACATTTTAATACGACCTAACTTCTATCTATCTCTTTCGTCCTACAAACCTGCTCCGCCTGTCTGGGAGGCGACATGCTCTCAAGGGACATGCCGGCCTCCCTCTTTTGCTATTTAATTTGAAACGTCTTTTGTATAAAATTAAATCTGTGGAGCCCAGAGAAATCCTCAAGACAGGTAGATAATTGGTAGTCAACCAACTAAGAACAATTCTTTAAATATAATATTGTAATTTTTTTTGTTAATTGAAAATTACAATTTCATCTGTCAATATTTTATCTGATTAATAAGATTATAATTTTCTATATACAAAGGAAAGTAATCTGGTGTGAAGATTATATTCCGAAGGGGATTGGCTAGCAAGACTACGCCACCGTGCCCCTAATGGGTTTATTGTGGCACTCACAATTAGCGTTCCCTCTCCAGTCTCTTAATTAGACTTAACAATCTCTAGCGAGTCTCTTGAGTAAAGGTTCAAGACCAGCAATGCTGTCCCTCTAGATTTTCTCTTCCAAAGAACGGTCGATGACCACAAACAGAAGCAGGCTATCACGGAAAATATCTTTGATGTTTTCGAGCTCTGCGGAACCATCCACAATCCCTCTTTATAACCCTGATATTTTTTCCTCATCAAATGTCCGTAATCGATACCAGTCCAGATTATATCTGCCAGCGTTTTTTGTATTTCTTTGAAAATATCTTCTCCAATGGTATGGCAAACATGCTGTGAAGTGAGACTACTTCTGTGTGATATTAAGTTCCCCGTCGACCTACGAAAAAAAGATGAGTTGCCACAAACAAGTGTCTTAATTAATCTTGCGAGGGAATACCGACTGAAATGACGTGCTTTATCTACAATTTGCTGGACAATATTGCTTTCTATATAGCTTCGTTCCGACGAGCAACAGTATTCGGCGCAAGACTTGATCATTTTAAAAAGATTCTTTTTTCCTAGCCATAACTCACCTACGCTTCTGTTTTTCTCCTTTAGCCAAAACTTAAGCAACTTTAAGCTCACAAGATTGTCTTCATTTTCATAAATAAGTCTTGCCGGGAACATAAACTAAGATGTAATTATTCAAATTTTTCTGAACACCGCAACACTGTCCATCACCGGTCAGTGAGCTGTAGAGATTACTAGCAGGAAAAAATCTAAGGGTAGCACAGCTGGACTCGAACCCGGGTCCTCCGTGTGCGAGTCCAGTACGCTAACCACTTAGCTATTCCCTTCACTCTGTAGATTATTATTGTAATTTTAATTAATGTGTCAAAAAATATATCCCAGAGTGTTTTGCAGATTTTAATTGGAAAATTCGTGCAACTGGCGCATTTCCGCTAACAATTGTCTCTTATTGGACCTGAACAAGATGCCTCTTGAATGCAGCCATCAAAGTATGGATGCAAATAGATTCTTCCGCGAGCCGGATAAAATCGGTCACAGGTCGTAGTTTGGACCTGTTATCCTATCTTTTGAACCTATTATCTATCTTTTTGACCTCTCATGAGACAGCTTTGGTATATGTTGCCCTTGAAATGCGATAACTACTTCTCCAGATGTCCATCTCTAGTGCAATCAATTTTTGGCCCTTTTGGTTTACCACCCAACTTTCCTCACCATATAACTTTGCTCCTTCAACAAAAGAGCGAACATGCTACTTTTAATCACCAAGGATACAATTGTGCTACACGGTAAGTATGTTAATATATGTATATTAATTATTTTTCAAATTTTTCGGATCTTTGATCTTATATAGCTCTCAAGCGTTACATTTCCATCAATATAAATTCAGTACTTTAGTACTTTGTTTTAGAGAACAGCTGAAGAATAGGAAGTGAAGACGCAGAAGAGTTACATGTCATATATTCTGGCTTTTCTTTGCTTATTACTAGATCTAGTTTGTATATTCTTCCATCAGCTTCCCCACCATGTAACCCAGATCTTCTTCATCGGAAGCAATTATCACTTGGTCGTCAGCAAACTGCAGAATATTAAATATTGTCCATCACCTATCTTCACCCTCATATTTTATATTTTCTTTCCCACTTCTTCAGGGTTTCGTCTAAATGCGGTAACCACTTAGTACTTATTAAGAGAGCCTGCAATTAAGTACATCCTTGCTTAAATCTTTTTGTGACTTCCTGGTTTAAGCCTATCTTCTGCCCATTATAAAGAACTTCTACATTCGAAAATGTTGAGCATTAATTTTTCTTATATGTGATGTGTTGCCCTTGAAATGCGGTAACTACTTCTCCAGATGTCCGTCTCTAGTGCCATCAATTTGCCCTTGAATATAAACCATATATTCATTTTTATTGAATATATGGTTGGGTTTGGAACGATGGATGATATCTGATATTTTATTTTTAATTCACTCCGTATTCGGATTTTCCTTCATCTTTTTAAGACCTGTTCATCAAATTCTGGAAGAAACGTTGATTAACTATTAATTAATAACATCAGAATATATCTCTAAACAGTTATAAGCAAAATTCCTGTACTAATTACTTTACAATACTACAATAATTAATTTAAATAAAAGTTATTGGTTCATTTAAAATCTAAAAAAAAAAAAAAATCATTAAACACTGTAGATAGAAAAACGGAGAAGGCGGTGATAATAAATATTTAATTGAAGAGCTCGCGTGATCACGTGTCGGTTATTCGAATCAGAACATAGTTTTATTATAATCTATATGCTCACCACTTAAAGTGATTAAGTTGCCATATAAACATGCAAAAACAAAAGCAAATATTTTAATTTCAATTTTATTTATTTATTCCATTTTTCAACTGCAAGAGAAGCTAATAGTTTGACAAAAGGAGCCGTGAGAGAGTCATCAGTCAGTGGTGGCTCTTCAAGTACATTATTTATTTATTGACCTCCATCTTAGTGGAAATCGCGCGGCCAGTGACGCTTGAATCGGCGAGTCGGGTTATCATGAATACATGAGAGCTGATTAATTAAAGGATTAGGATGGCTAGAATGTAAGGGAGATTTTTGGTAGCGTGTTGAGATTAATTGATACATTTAAACCATTGTAGACGGTTCTATTATGAAGCATTAGTTATTCTGTGAAGAATTTGGGACTGTAAGAGATTGAATGTAATGATTGCCTGTCCCCCATAGTTCGGGTCCGGAAAAGTCAAGAAAATATATATTGAGGTGAGATACCTCTGGTAGGCTCTGTTTAGTAAAAACAGGAAAAAATAAATAAAAAAATATGTATATTGAATGATAATATTGATAGGACTGTATGTAGTATATTAATATAATGGGTGAGCATATGGGAAATTAAAAAATTTATAATTACATATAAAAAAAATTAATATGTAAATTAAATTTAAAAAAACCGGAGCAAATAGTACTTGTCCTTTTTTGTGGCAACTAGACTAAAATCAAAAAGGAAACACTTTAATATATTTATTATCACTCTCAAGAAGCCAAAGGAAAGGGGCTTACCTTAAAACGCAGAATCCCTGGTTGCCAGTGTGGAAGACCGATGTGACCTTAGCTCATATCGGGGAAAAGGGGGAAGGAAAAATAGGAATAAGGAAATACTTCTTATGCACCTCCAACTCTTGAATCTTCACCAATACACTGTCACTTGGCTGATGATCGTAGACAATAATTGAAAGGGCTCCAAGAAGAGGCATGACAGGAAATTCAACCGGAAGTAGCAACCATGTGCTTTCACAATAAGCCCTTGCAGGCCAGGGGAACCGTTATTATCAGTCGACAAAAGTATCAGTTTATTGACACTACCCAGGAAAACCAGAAGTGACAAATTTGGGTTGTCACAATTAAGGGAAACTGAACTGGCATGAATTGTTGGACAGATTTTCTTCTATGAGTGCTGCCTTACAACTTACTCGTCCGAGTATTACATGGCGACTAACGGAGAGAGAGTAAATGCATAGGTTACCCCCTCTCTATACTTAGGACACAGCCTAATAAATAGTAAATTATTATCAAGGCAGTACAATACCCCCTCCGAAATAAAATTATTGTGCGCTGTTGGCGGCAAATTTAAATTTTATTAAATACCGAACAAATAGTTGTTGTGGTTGGATCTACAGAGCTGGAAAGCATCAGAGACATTATCCGTGATAGCCTGCTTCTTTTTGTAGTCATCGATCGGTTTCGGGCGTTCGCCCATCATCAGGATGTTTCTGTCAAATAGTGTAATAACATAGACTTGCACAGAGCAAATACAGTTGATACAGTCTGATGCGCAAATACACTTGATACTAAGTGTTTCAACTGTATTTGCTCTGTGCGAGTCTATGTTATTATACTGCTTGACAAAAACATCCTGATGATAGGCGAACGCCCGAAACCGGATCCAATTATTACTTATATCAAAAATTAAATATCTAATTATAAATGAAAAGATTATATTAGTTTTTTTTGTTTTTTTTTATAGCGGGATGTACTCTTTATTCAGTCCAATGTGTCGGCATGAGCGATGTTATGGTCCTTATTTCTAATTTGGGGGGGGGGAGATAAAAAATAGTGAAAAAACTATTCGAGCCACACTGTGTAAAACTTCTTTAATTACAACCGGTTTCAGCTTTCTTATGAAACTATCTTCAGGTAATGGAAGTTCTATAAACAAAATATTTGAATAAATAAACTTACAATCTAAATAAAATTGGAATCTAATCTAATACAGTTGTGTAAAAAGTGTAAATGAGGTCCTGAAGATGATTTGTCTCTGAAGATGGTTTTATAAAAAACCTGAAACCGATTGTAAATTAAAGAAGTTTTACAGAATGTGGCCTCAATAAGTTTTTTATTATTTCAACTTCTAAAAAAATGTATTTTTTTTTTCTGTTTCTACGTATATTTTAAATTGTTTGTTTAATTTATTATATTTTGGAAGTATACTCCATTGAGAAATGTTTTTTTGGGATTTTAATATTATGTACGATTTTCTCGAAAATGGCTCCAATGATTTTCTTTAAATTTGGTATATTAACTACAAATATAGAGATCTAAAACTTTTGTTGTAGTTGGTTCCGCAGAGGTAGAAAGCATCAAAGATATTTTCCATGATAGCCTGCTTCTTTTTGTAGTCATCGACCGGTTTCGGGCGTTCGCCCATCATCAGGATGCTTTTTGTCAAACAGTGTGATAACATAGATTTGCACAGAGCAAATTTACTAGATACACTGGTCTTCAAATGTTTTTATTAGGGTCTAACTAGGCTAAGAGGGGAGTTGGTACCTGAGTGGAGAAAAACACACATGTTTCAGTCTTAGAAGGGGCATATTGTACCCTTTTAAAATGGAAACATCCAACACGTGGGGATGTGTAACTTAAACTACGTTTTTGGAAGTAGATTTACTTTATAATAAATTGCCCATACTATCTTACTATTATATTTATTTATTTATAACAGAGCGAAATAACACTTTGTCAGCCGTGGGCTATTGTGAAATAGTTACTGACAAGAAATGATAAAATTCGAGCTGAATGATCGTAAGATGTATAGATAAATAAATAATATGTTGTTGAACAATCAATCTATATGAGCAGGTTGTTTGGTAACACAAATACATTTCGCATTTCACCTTTCATAATTCACACAAGCCTAAATATAACAAGTCTAAACCCAGCTTAAGTGCAGACTTTTTTTAAATATATCATCGACAAATTATGTAGGTGTGTAATCCAACGTGTTGAATGTTTCCATTTTTAAAGGGTACAATATGGCCCTTTAAAGGCCGAAACATGTGTTTTTTCCCACTCAGGTACTAACATCCCTTTTAACCTAGTTAGGCCCTAACAAAAACATTTAAAGACAACTAAGCTTGCTCTATGCAAATCTATGTTATCACACTGTTTGACAAAAAGTTTCCTGATGATGGGCGAAACCAGTCTATGACCTCAAAAAGAAATAGGCTATCACGGAAAATAACTGTGACCTAAAACTTTTGATTTAAAATTTATTTCAGAAGTGTCCTAAGGTTAGGCTTTCTTCAAAAAAAAGTGATTTTTTTTTTACGTAATGAGTTAGATTCTTCCTTGGCTATAACATTGAAGATAAGTAAATATTTAGCAAATTTGTTGTGGTGGTTGGTTCCGCAGAGCTGGAAAGCATCGGAGACATTTTCCGTGATAGCTTGCTTCATTTTGTGGTCATCGACCGGTTTCGGGCGTTCGCCCATCTTCTGGATGCGTTTGTCAGGCAGTGTGATAACACAGACTTGCACAGAGCAAATTCAGTTTACTCACTCCACATTTAGTAAATTTGTCATTTATAACTATTTCAGGGGAGGGATTAGGTAAGTGGTTAGCGCATTGGACTCCCACGCGGAGGCCCCGGGTTCGAGTCCAGTGCTACCCTTCGATTTTTTTCTTCCTAGGAGCCTCTACAGCTCACTGTTCGGTAATGGACAGTGTTGTCTGTAGCGAGAGAACACTGTCCGGAGGCCGGCAGTGCACTGAGAAGGCTCCGGGCGCTAATGACCATAGATGCTGACGCGCCTTAAATTAAAAAAAAATATAACTATTTCATTGTAAGAGAAAATCGTATCAGTGTTTCACACCAGATTTTTTTTTTTTTTTCAATAAAAAATCTACTTTCAATATTTATTTAAACTTCATTTGCTGGTAAAAATGGTTAAAAAAAAAAATGCAAATAAAAACACAAATTTAATGTACGGAAGAAGTATTGCAAAAAGTATGTATTAGGAAATTAATTATTTAATAAATATCTTACTATTTAAAATACATAATATATCGCATTAAAACAATAACCATTTATCTCATTATTTATTGATACGGTAGTTCAGATTGCCTCAGAAAACATTATTTCAAATGTGAAAAGAGATCTAACATTGAAAATTTGACATGATCAGTACTTCCCACATACTTTGCTGTAGCCCAGAAATGGGGACCAGTTTAACAACTAGGGATGATAGAGAACAGTTGTAGATTTTAAACAGTCGGAGTGTATGCAAGTGTTAGTATAATGGAGAGGGATGTAACAAGTGGTACGGAGTGGAGGGGAGTGATAGAGACCAGCTCCTCCAGTCCAAAGTTCAGAGGCTTGTCCGCCCTCCTGTACACAACTTTAATACATCTAATACCCAATCCACAATTACGTTCACCCCCTCCTTACGCCACCCAATTCAGCACATGACAAACAGAGAGCTATTACAATAGCAGATTATTCAAGATCGCCTCCTCCAACCATAAACAAATTAATCTCTTCTTTTATTTTCGTTTTTGTTTTCATCATCCATATTTCACCTGCCACATGTTACAATTCAATTGTTTAGGACCCCTGGTTTAATTAATATAATATCTTCTTAATTTTAATATATATAAATATTAATCTTTTAAAAGCTTTAATATATAAATTGTCTTTCTAGAAATTCAAAGATTATTTCTATTATATTATCTCGGATAATTCCTTTAAAAAGAATTTAATTTGTTCACAAAGGAAAGTAAGTTCTTTGTAAGTTACGCGGGCTTAATTTAAACAAAAAAAAAAAGCCATCTCAGTTATTCATTAGTTTTTATTAAGATAATTTCGAAATTTTTTTTTTAAATAAGTCAAATCAAGTCATTATTATTTACACGTTCTTATCGCCGATCTTATATTGAATACTATAATAATGGTTCAGTTAAGCTATAAACTAAATATAGTTTTCAGTGAATTAATACTTTGTTGAATATATGGGTGGATCCGCAATGCTGGATAACATCTGGTATTTTATCCGTCGTAGCATGCATATTTATAGTGTTCCTGAGCGGTTTCGGATTTTCATCCATCGTCACAGCAAATTCACCAAGTTTGTGTAGAGAGTTCACTTCAACTTAATGTTTCTTCAACTTAACTTTGAGAAACATTAAGTTGAAGTGAACTCTCTACACGAACTTGGTGAATTTGATCGGACTATGGATGAAAATCCGAAACCGGTCAGGAACACTATAAATATGCATGCTACGACGGATAAAATACCAGAAATTAATACTTTGTGTGATACACTCATACGATGGCATACACTCTTCCTGCATGACTTTCTCAGCTTCTAATTGATTAATTTCTTTGAACTTGGAATTCTTATAGAACTTTTAATTATCCTCAGCAATATATAGATGACAGTGTAGTGTAGCAAGTATATCGTATTTGGTTGTAGCAAGAACGGTTTTGAAAGAGCGTATATTTAAGAAATGTGAGAACAATTAAGTGAGTAAGGTATTACAAATTTAACTATGATTAAAGGTAGCTAATAATTTAACGACTAGATATTTATACATAAAACCAGCTAAACTAATCATAAAACTAGGATACACAAATAAGTGAAGAGAGTGACAGAGTAGATTATTTCTTGACTCTATGAATAAGACTGAATGTAGACTGATGACAGTATAACTCGTCAAGATGACTGTATCTAACTAACTTTTCATTTTTAGCCTCATATTTATATTGAATTGCCGTATTCCAAAGGGGGTGAATTACAATAGAATTGACCAATTGCTTTGTCTTTCACTACCTGTTCCTTACATCCTTTTTGCCAGCCAGTGTACAAATTTCCTCAAACTAATATTTTTAAAATATTTAATTCTCCTGCTTCTTGCTTCCATCACACCGGCAAGGTCGCATTAACCATTCTGACGTTTCTGTTTGAATTATGACAGATTTTTCTCTTAAAAGAAACATTCCTAATTTTTATTAAACGTTTACTTTACTACCTCGCACCAGATGAAGCAACTATACTAGTATTGTGACATTATAGAGCGAATTTCTAAGAAAAATGTTTTAAATTAAAGTTTATAGGCCTACAACATTTATAAAAATCGTGAATTGCAGTCAAAGTAAAAAGAAAATGAATTTTCTCTAATGTATCAATATTTTATTAACATTATTATCAAAGCTAAAATATATTCTGAATTGTATACCTAATGTAAAAAAGTGTATATTATATTGGGTATCGGGTCTTTCTTAATTTGTGATTGGTACAGATTAAAAAGGTACCACTCAAAATATATATCAAACAATTCAAAATAATTTTTAGATTAATGAAGATAATACTATGATCAAAACGTTGGCAATTACGTTTCTTCTTTAGTGTATTTTGAAATTTAGAATCTGAAAACATGTATGTACAATAAATAAAAAGGATTGAGATATATTTTGATCTGAACAGCAGGAAGAGAGAAACTAGCCAATGGTAGCACTCTGAGTTGTCGTAGGGATGCTTGACCATTCCCGAAAGAAATCTAGGAGCCACTGTAGATTCAAACGAAGTGAAGGATTGTTCAGGGCTAAAGACTGTACATATTGATTAGAGTAACGAGCGTGAGCGGTATGGTACCCGAGATATTTTGTCTTAACGAGTTGTTGTATGTAAAGGATGTTTAGGCCTTTATGAAGCGTATCATAGTAGGAAGCGTCAACTATCTGTCGGAATAGTTCAGCTTGGAATGTTCATACTTAAGTCCACGTAAGACTTTTCAGTTCCATAGGTAATGTAGAGCGCCTTCCAAGAAGTCTGTAAAGAAGTTTGGCATGTTTGGCTATTGCTTATCTTTTAAGTGCTTATCTTGTGTGTGGGTTCCACGTGAGTTACTTGTGATAGTACACCAGATCTGTAACAAGTAGTGTATTGCTTTGGAAGAATACAGAAGAACAGGGGCCCCGCACCGCTGGAGACTAAAAGTGGCTTATTGGCATTTTTGAGGATTCTTTTTTATTGGGCACTTTTTTTTTTAACGAAAATTTCGAAAACCCAACTTCAGTAAAATACCTTTCGGTTGGTGGATTTTGATTTGAAATCTTCGTGTCGGATCGGAAAGAAACACTCATACAATCACAGACGGACAAACAAACAACATTCAAACACATTTATACATAAATATATAAAGACTATTCCCAAAAACACTTCTTTCTTTTTCGAGGCACCTCAAAACATTTATTTCCGATGAGAAAACTGAATTTCGAAAATTTGAAACGATTACAATATTACAGCAATAGGAGAAAGTGGAAATTTGAATTGAAAAGTTTTTGAAAAATTTATGAAAACTAAATATATATATATATAAATTATTGAGAAACATAAGGTGAATTACTTAATGTTCTATAGAATGACCGTATTAAAGTATAATTACAGTTGTATGTATTTAGTTTAGAGGCAGATGTGATATGGCGGCCGGTTAGTAATCAAGGGGACCCTATCCTCTTGGGATATTGTCCTCGGTGAAGTTAGAAGTAGCCCCCGACCCCCCTCACACACACGTACATACACACAAACAAACTGACACACACAAACAGCTCCCTACGTCCTCATTCAATTTGACACCAGTACTGTTTTTAACTCAATCACTAGTAACTTGTCTCACGCCCTCTGATTCTCTAAATTAAAAATCACAACTCCAATAACAAACTTGCGAGTTAATTCTCTTTTCACTTTGCTCGCAATAACCGAGAGACGTTCAATTCACTTCTAGCTCAGACCTGGGAATATATATAATCCGATTTCTCAAAACCGCCTTGTTAGGAAGAAAACTGAAATTAACATAGTTTGCAATTCAAGCGATTGTTTATTAGGGTGTGCAAAAACCCCGCTTCCTCTATTCCCTCTTTATTACTTGTTCTTCTGTTCCATCATTCCAGTCCTGGTCTAATGCCAGCTGTAAAATTAATTCTATGCTCCAGTTCATCCATTTCTTAAGAGAAAATAATTTATTTCTTGCAATTGCTAACTCTTCAATTTCTCTTTCCCACATACTTAATAATATTAAATTTTAGAATTATAATTATAAATTTTGCATTTCCTTTATTTAAAAATACCTGTTTTTTTTTTCAGCATTATCCTTTTGTTCTTAAATCCTCTTAAATCCCAAAGTTCTATAGAGATTCTTTGCTAATTCTTCCGGGCTTTCTACGATCATTTATTGAACAATGACATCTTTATAACATCAAGCACTTCCTCCACAAGCTCATTTCTGGCGTCCCTGCGGATATGCCAGCGTTCACAAGAGATAAACTCTAACTCATCACTACACAAAACACAAATGCACATGAGTGTACCAACAATGATAACCAAATTATACCTTTTAGTTCCTCAAAATCCCCTTTATACAATTCTCTTCCACATCTTTCTGTTTGTTCAACTTTCCGTAAGGACATTTCTTTTTTTTCATTTTCATTATTGTAATATTTTGTCCATTTTTTGAAATAGAGTTTTCACCGGAAATAGCTTTCCCCGAATGTGAAAAAACATGTTTTTTTTTTTTAGGAATTCTGTATGGATGAATGTGTATCTGTGAGTGCCATATATGCGTCTATACTTTGAGCCAGCGATTAACTTACGTTAACTGGGGGGACTTCACAAATAGGTAGTGAAGAGATCGCGGTGTTGGGACTATTCCTCATTTCACTCTTCTATTCTAAAATGCCATGGGATTCCGATACTAAGATGTCTGTCAAAATTTGTCAACCGAAACTATGTCTTTGTTTAATTTCTTTCTTTTTTCGAAAAAGCTCCAATGAATTTTCATTTGAAACACTTTTCCTGGAAAATTTATTTTGGGGAAGCTTTTAGAACTTAACTCTAAGCTGCTATTTCAGTATTGTTGGAGCTTGATAGAAACGCTGCCTAGATAATAATCAAACTCAGGAAGCAACAAAGCGTCTTACCTACCAAAAGATATTATGTAAATGCAAAATACAACTAAAAATTCCAGTTTCGAAGGAAATTTGTCACTATTAATTTTTGCTGAGAGCCCCCCTCCACAAAACAGCCTATATTTGGCAAAGTGGCTTGAAGGTAGAGCCTACAACTCGTACACTTATGTAGACTTTATTAAGAAAATTGTATGTTCTTGCACAAAATGTTCCAGTCATAATCCATTTAACTATCTTGATAAACGAGATTCTCTTTATCACAGTTTTGTCTCACACAGTCTGTCTTGATCTCATCCAAATTTTCATCATAATCTTCATTGATTTCAACAAAGAACTAACTGATAAATCCCTTTCAAATCCACATGAGAATTGTATTTCCAAATTTATTGATCTACATTTTGTACCTTCTCTGTTAATTTATCTCTTTTTTTTGTTACAGAATGACTATGCCAGTGGGCGTTACATCGCAGCAAATAAGTTCAGTATCGCCTCTACCTCAGCCTAAACCTAACCAGGTAAGCCATACATTATTCTAAAATAAATAAATAAATAAAATCTTTGTTAGATTCAGTAAAATTCTGACCATCTTAACGTCATCATTGTTCTGCACCACACAAATTACGTGATCGCTGAATGCTAAATATTGGCATTTCTCGAAGGATCTGCATATTTATATTTAATTGCCAATCATTGTTACATTAAGAGACATTTTCCGTAGTAGCCTGCTTCATTTTCAGCCTGTTGTTAAAAAACATCTATTAAATAGTAATATTGAAAATGGAGCTAATTATTCCTTCTCTGGTTTCATAAACATAATTTACTGGAATGGGTAAATGAATGAGACTCATAGCAAAATATGTCACAAAAAGATCTATTCTATTATCAATATGCCTTTACATTACAAGTAAAGAGATAAGCGGTTTTACTATAATTTTAATCTGGCAGAATATCCCAGCCGAATTTTTCAATAGTTTAAAGGATAATTGTACTGTACATAGACGGCGTTGTTACATTAACTTCGGGAATGATAAGTATTCCTACAATAAAATCAACTGAAAATCAAAGAATTTTTATATAAGTATCGAGATACTTTAAGTGTCATCAGTTGGTAACCCTGTCATCAGTTTAAAACAGCTGTTTGGCCACAGTTTCAATATTTATAACCTCTTTTACTCATTCAACGATTGCAAGTCCTCTAGGAATCTGCACTCTGGAGAAGAACGGTGTATACAGCTTTGATTCCTAATGTCTGTATAGATGAAACCATTATTACTCTAGAATGCTTGGTGTTAAGTTTGTATGAATATTGAAGACTTCTACAAATTAGTTGATTAATTCAAAAGTATGTTTGGTTTGTAACAACCATTCGATGGTTTCAACTCCATCATTTGAACCTTGAATAGAGACAAGATTAGATAATGTGAATCTTGCGATACTGAAAGAACGATATAGATAGCAGAGGAAAGGTATGCTCTTAGTCCAGGACGTCTACGTACTGTACAATCAAGCTTAAAACTATTGAAAAATTCGGCTGGGATATTCTGCCAGATTAAAATTATAGTATAACCGCTTATCTCTTTGCTTGTAATGTAAAGGCACATTGATAATAAAATAGATCTTTTGGTGACATATTTTACTATGAGTCCCATTCATTTGCCCATTCCAGTATGTTTATGAAACCAGAGAAGGAATAATTAGTTCCAGTTTCAATATTACTATTTAATAGATGTTATTTAACAAAAGGCTGAAAATCAAAAGATATATCTAGAATTGTAATTGTAAAAGTAAAGTAAAGTAACATTTTGGGTGGCATTCAACGTATTTACGAATGCGTCCATTAATGCACAAATTCATAATAAATCTCTGAGTTAATGCTTTGGAAATCTCAGGAAAGCTATTGTCTAGATTTACCATAGAATTGTCGCCAAAAGAACAGCTATGTGGGCATTAAGATGATTGAAGTTTACTACCACACTGAAGGCTTAAGAAGACATGCTTTTCTCATAGGCCTGGCAGAAAACAGCCTTTGTAAGTATTGCGGTGAAGAAGAGTAAGCCATCTGCAATCAGAAGAAAAACTATCCCCTCCAGCTTCTTGAAGGAGGCATTCTTCATATTCTCTTAAAACGACAGTGGCAAATAGATTTTTGCCATGGAAGTATAGACTCTTTGACGAAATCCTGCGTTTAATCTAATTTAATCAGATCCCTCCATATCATTAGGTGATCAAATAGGTTTTTGGCATATTGCAAATACCGAATATGTGACCGTGGATTTTAGATATCTAAAGAAAAACAAAATTTAATAATTTACCAAATCAAATTAAAAAGTAATAAACATAATTTTTAGGTCGGTACAGTAATCCTGTACGGAGTGCCGATCGTATCTCTGGTGATGGAGAATCAAGAGCGTTTGTGTTTAGCGCAAATCAGTAACACATTATTGAAAACATTCTCTTACAACGAAATTCACAATAGAAGAGTAGCTCTTGGTATTACGTGTGTCCAGTGCACACCAGTTCAATTAGAAATGTTACGAAGAGCGGGAGCGATGCCAGTTTCATCAAGACGATGTGGTTAGTTTCATGAATTTTCTCATTTTTTTATAGCACCTATATTTAGTAAGAATGACTACTTTTTTCAAACTTTATCTTATAAAAGTTGGACTTTTATCTTGTTTAAGGTATGATAACCCGCCGAGAAGCTGAACGTCTATGCAAATCATTTTTAGGAGATAATTCCCCACCAAGGCTGCCTGAAGATTTTGCATTTGCCGTACATCATGATTGCGCCTGGGGCTGTCGTGGTGCTTTCCTTCCGTCCAGATACAATTCTTCTCGAGCTAAATGTATCAAATGTTCAACATGCGGTCTATTTTTCTCACCAAATAAATTTATTTTCCATTCACATCGTAATGGTCCTGGTGCTAAATATGTACAACCGGATGCGGCAAACTTTAACTCTTGGCGACGACATATGCGCTTAAGTGGTAATCCACCAGAAGAAGTGACCCACGCATGGGAAGATGTGAAAGCTATGTTCAACGGTGGTACAAGGAAACGTATGTTAGCCGGAGCAAAGAGTGCCACCAGCCGTAGAAGAACGGAAAGTCCGCCAAGTACTGCACCGGCTGCGCCCAGAGTGCCGCCGCTGGTCATGGATTATGTGTGGAAAGCTCCCTTGTATCCAATGTGGCTTCCACCAGCTCCGCTATTAATACCACCTCCACCAGATGCGAAACCTCCCTATTCATCGGCTTTTACACCTGTTTACCCGGTGGTCGACAAGAATGCTGACAATTCTGACAGTGAAGGGACTGTTGATATCGAGACTTGCCCAGAAGATGATGTTAAACCTTTATGGAGTCCAGTTTCTGAGGTAAGATGAAGTTTGTTGCATGTATTCAACTTTCTAGAATATTCTTATTGTTTCTTCTTTTTTTGTTATTTTATGCGGCACCTGAAACTTGAAAAAAAATTTCATCCAATTTTGTCCCACCTGAATAACATTATTAACTCTGACAAACACCTATCCCTCAAAATTGATATCTATCAAATTTCTTTAGCTGTAATCGTCTCAGAAACTCCTTCCATATTGTCATCATATTTTGAACATTCACGTTTTCAGGTCGGGCCAGTCTCCTTTATCTTACCTAAATCCTGCAAATCACTTATTTTTTTTTTTTTTACGTTTCTCTCACTTACTATAAGAGGAAAATTTGCGATAATGTCAAATTTCCGAAATTGAGTTTCCACCAGATTTTTTTCTTTCCGGTTCTTCTGAAAGAAAAAAATCTTCTCTTTTAAAAACTACTTTTTCATGCTCAGAGCAATGTGCGACAAGTTTGACATAATCACAATATTTCCACTTGACAGTAATATTTGCCATAAAAAGAAAAAGAAAAAATATATATATATTATATACATATATACAAAACCAAAAATGAAGTTAATTTTTTCATGTCTAACATTAAGACTAAAGTAATTATTTTATTATATTATTCAAGAGTAATGTATTAAAAATAATAATATTGGTGATAGGACATTTGATAAGGCTTACCATACCGTGACAGTGCTCAGATTACATGCTATTATAATGTTGAGTGTGCCAGGACCGTGTACCCATAGCTAGACAGTAGAGAAATATAATCAACCAGCTAGCATTCTAGCGCTCTCTACTGACAGACACAGCTCTATAATTATATTGATAGCAGTGCTCTGCCATATGTCACAATATTATAGATGCACAATCCTTTTTTTTCTTTTCTTTTTTTTTTCCAATAAAGGTAATTCATTCAATATTTATTATTAATGTAATGAAATATAAATACTTATTATAAACATCACCTGTATATACACCATAGACCAATATTGTATTGATTACTCTTTAATGTGTACACTGACTACTCAACCTGTACCTTTTTTACCGGAGGGGGCTCTAATGTTCCTACAGATTGTTTCACATTAAGGAGAATACTATTTATCATTATATTTCTCTATAAGTTCAGAAAACACTAAACGCTAATCCATTTACTTATTTTTTTTTTTTTAAGTCAGATTATTTTTACTTCTTCTTCCTTTTTACTTCCCTGGTAAGAAAGAGGAAGTATTTACATTATGTGTCGAATTTTTGTAATTTGAATTTTCACCGGAAACACATTTTGAGATCCCCTGAGTTCGAAAAAAACGAAAAATTACAGGAAGCTAATATCTGATTTTCTTTAAACTCGTATACTATCCTACACACGGAAATACCTATCATTTTTTATTTCTTTTTTTTTTTTATTTTTTTTTTTAATTTAAGGCGCTTCAACATCTATGGTCATTAGCGCCCGGAGCCTTCTAAGTGCACTGCCGGCCTCCGGAACGTGTTCTGTCGCTACAGACAACACTGTCCATCACCGAACAGTGAGCTGTAGAGGCTCCTAGGAAGAAAAAAATTTAAGGATAGCACTGGACTCTTGGAGTCCAACGCGTTAGCCACTTAGCTAATCCCTCCCCTCATTTTTATTTGAGATACTGAGGTAATAGTAGCGTTATGCTTTCCTCTAAAATACATCACTTGAGTATAATAATTGTTTTACCAACTGCATAATATTAAAATACATTAAAAGCGCTGTTTTCGAGAAAACCGCAAAAAACTAAATAAATAAAAAATAATTCAGTAATATCGCATTTCCAGAAATCTTTGTACCATATATGGTGGTAGTACCTAAAACGGAATACTAAATTTGAGCTTCCCCTGACTTTTCGTATTTTAAATATTTTGTTTACAAAAACACATACAGACCATAACCTAAAAACATGCTTTTCGAATTCAGTGATCCTAAAACATGCATTTCCCGGTGAAAACTCAATTTGAAACGATCGCTACACTTTCTCTAGGAGAAAGTAAAAAAAAAAAAAAAATTGAAATTTGTTTCTCTAATACGAGTGTCGTACTTTGACACGGATGTTTGTCATATAAGTTGAGATTCTCGAAATTCTTTAATTAGACATTTTAATCAGTTATTATTTCTCTAGTAATAGTGCGTATGTCATTACATAAAGTATTGGCTGGACAGTTAGCCGACGGCCATTGTCTGAACACAAGTTTGACATTTACAATTAAGGCTGTAAGAGGTCCGCGAAACTTGTTCGACACACTGACAGCAGAAGAAAGGGTCTCAAAGGTCGCCAGCTGACATTTTAGGCACGCCTTTAGTTTGTATAAGAATGTACTGTCCATGATTAACTTTTCTACATCATTACTTAGAGGTCGCTACCATCACGGCTACATCTATCCCTTCCTACTTTTCTACTAGTATACATATATATATATATCAATCCCCTCAATCTTACTAGCTATCCCCTTACCTTTATAACAACTGTTATCAACAGTACTTGTATTTAAAGTTAAATCCCTATATTTATTATGCACCTACTAATAACTACTTTACATACACAAACATAATATTCCTTCCTACATTCACATCATCAATTTAATGATCGTACACATGTTTACTATCATGCAGACTTCAATTGTTGCTGCCTAAAAAGAACAAATTGGTCTTTCCCAATTAGTGTTTTAAATTCTCTTCCTGTTTATAGACTATTCTTATTATCCGTCTTCCGTTACATTATGAGAAATATCTTTTTTTAGTGAGCTGTGGAGCACTGTGCCCTCTACTGGTACTTGGCTGAAGATATTCCCAATGTAGAGCATCTCTACCAGGTCTATTTTATGAAATTCACTCGTTCTAGGTTGGGTACCTCCTCCTTTAAAACATTGTAGGCACCCAAACTCACCCAAACATTCTGGAATCAGAAGTGTATTAGAGATCTTTTCTATCTATCAAGAGAATCTGCAGGCTTCTTATCAATATTCTAGGCGTACCTTCTTCAACTATTTTTTTGAGTTTGGCAGAACCTAGTGTGGATGCTTATTGGTATGTACAGCCTACATTGGCTCAGACCGATACGCTTCAAATAAAAGATTTTTTCAGTTCCTAGCTGGCTAAAAGGAACTTAATCTGCTAGAGTCACGGAAGGGGCCTCTCTTGACTTCCTTCACATTTTTGAGTCCTTCTTATCCCACAAAAGTGCTCCGACCTCATGGAGGGGGGGTTGCAAGCTGTTGCCAAATCATTACTTTCAACGCCAACTTGTCCTGGCTGCCAAAAAGAAGGTAAGCCTGTTATTTCTGCCTAGGCACCTGATAACGTATGAACTCAGTACTTTAATGGCGTCCCGATCACAATCTCCTGATTTCAATCATTCGTTTCGAGGTTGAAATGATCACACCCTTCTAATTGCGTAAATTTCCGCCTAAGATGCTGGAAAAGTGACTCTGAGGGCTTGGTACTATGCCCAGATCGAAACCCTAGTTCCAGGTTTCTCAGAGAACCCCGTCCCACGCATCTATCAACTTAATGGCATGCTGTTTAATATAATTCAGAGGAGATACATGGCTCCATTCTCTTCTGTTACTCAACCTCATAGAGGAAGACACCTACCACTTATATCACCTTTATTATATTTCATTTTCATTAGGTAATACGTAAGTCTATACCAAAAATTCTTCTCTAAAGTCTTTTTTTTTTTTTTTAATGAAAATTGGCAATAAAAGGAATAAATGACAATTTAATTTTTAATATTTTGATTTCTTTGCGATGATTGAACTTCGTCTTGACTATGTGAAGTAAAACAATTACATCAATGGCACATTACAAAGTCTCCTCGGGAATATTCTTCCATTCAAGAAAACTGCCGGCCTACTGCTGAAGTTTTCCAGTTCCTAACTTCTAGCATGAACTCTTGCTTCATCCGGCCATCTTAATTTTGCCCATGCAAATTTTTGTAACGCCTTACGGTCGTACTTTAATCATGTGTTTCTTAACAGCGCTTTTTTCCAGCTGGATGATAAACTTCTATGTGCTTTTTCAGGAATTATCCTCATTTATTGGCTTAAATTTCTTTATTTCTCTCACAGATGACAATATCTCTTTCCTCATTGTCTCGTCATAGTCCATATCGCCAGCACCATGTCTATAAGTGTCTTGTAGATCTGAAAATAAAAGGATACAATTCCCAGTTTTTTACTTTCTCCTATTTGTTTAGTGGTGCACCTATCTGAAGTAATCTGAAGAACTCTCAAAGGCTGAAATTGTATCATCTTTCTTGTACTTTTTTTATTTATTTTTTTTTTTTATTTAAGGCGCTTCAACATCTGTGGTCATTAGCGCCCGGACTCAGTGAAGTGTTCTCTCGCTACAGACAACACTGTCTAACCGAACAGTGAGCTGTAGAGGCTCCTAGGAAGAAAAAATCTAACGGCAGCACTGGACTCGAACCCGGGACCTCCGCGTGGGAGTCCAACGCGCTAACCACTTAGCTAATCCCTTCCCTCTTGTACTTTCTTATTTTAAGAATTATTGTTTGTTTATAATGTTAAATATTAATAAAATTC
This sequence comes from Triatoma infestans, assembly GCA_011037195.1. Lineage (NCBI taxonomy): Eukaryota > Metazoa > Arthropoda > Insecta > Hemiptera > Reduviidae > Triatoma > Triatoma infestans. Next base: position 76,163 of record JAAEAF010000984.1, on the reverse strand, counting down.
TCATATAAATTAAATAATTCCTTCCTTAGATACTGGTAAAGTAAAACGTTATTAAATGTTAATCATTATAATAGAGGAATTATCAATACTGTAATAAGAGTTACAGAAATGGTTGTCAATTAGATATATATATATATATATAGATATAGATATATAATGGAACGAGAACGTGACCAGTCAAAACAGTAGTCCCCTTTCCAATTTTATTGAAGAGCAAATATAATGACGTCAGCCATGTTTAATTTAACAACAATTACGTTTATACTAAAAGTTATTTTGTGTTATTGTCTGTTTAACAACTTATGCAAATACAATAACTTAATCATACAGAAAGGTTAAGCCACCAAACTCAATATGTAAAGTTGTTGATACATTACACTAATACATATAAGTGATTATTTTAGGAAAACAGTTGTTTTCATTGTGTTCCATTGTGACCTGGATCGAAACATTAAATTGGTGTTTAGGCTTAACATTATTTTGGTTACTTTATTTCTTTAGAAAAATATCTAGCTTTGTTAATTGGAGAAATCTTTTTGTTACCTTTTCTTCTATCTCTTAAAAATGAGCCACCGCGATAGTGTTAAATTTTCGAAAGTGAGTTTCCACCGGAAATACGTGTTTTAAGGACTCAAAAATGCGAAACGAATAGTCTCTTGCTCCCTCTTTGTGTGTGGGTATAATATGTATGTATGAAGAATGTATCTCAAAAATGAAACATCTCAATTTTGATATTTCCAAATTTTTCCAACAACCGGAAGTGCAGCTTATGTGATTTTGTTTTTTTACATTTTTTTTTACGATTTTCTCGAAAATGGCTTCAACTAATTTTCTTTAAATTTTGCACACTTTAGGTATGAATTATTTCAATACCTATCACTTTTATTTGCAACATTTTTCCAAGACAATATACGTTTTCAAGGGTTATTAGGGCTTCAATATTGAGTTTTTCCTCTACAACATATGGTTCTCTATGTAAGTATCGACCACCAACATAATAGTAAGATATATTAAAAACCTTGCTGGAATTCGAAGTTTGGTTTAACGTCGGCTTCCCACGAAGTGCTATGTTATGGAGATTTTTCACTATCAGAGAGATTTTCTGATAAACAACTCTTTTTTTTTAATTTGATTTAGAAATTTACAATCTGTATAGTGGGAGGGGTTCAAGTTGTTCGCGCCAGAATTTGTTCACAAGCACCTCCTGGATATCAAACTTAACGAACAAGATCAGTTATCAGTGCAGCGTTTCATAGTGGCCCGCACGACCCTCTATGGCTGAATAGTCGAAGTCATGGCGTAGGAAAAAACATAGTACAGTGTAGTGCGAGTTTCAGGGAGGTATAAATTAATAACTAGATTTTAAGGCTACTGCACTATAATTAAAATATACACTTATAATTCCAAAGTATTGACTTAATTAAGAGATTAAGAGAACGAGGGGAGAAAACTAAATGAGTAATGGACTTGGTAAAATGAACGGTGTGTAGAATGGATGTTTGTTGTTTGCTGGTTGGCACATAAGGTGTCTTCGTTCTTGAAGATGGTGATTGAATAATGATGTCGTCCACTGTGTTTTTTTGACTTCAATACAGACTTCTGCGGTAGGGGAACAATACTTCATCCCCAAACCTGGTTGGTTTTGCGTGAAGTTACAACTTTGGCGTTAGCTTGCTAAACATTAAGCGCTTTTGTTATCACCTCTAAAATGGCTTGGTAAACTTATGGCCTAGGCAGGAGGAATAAAGTCATTTTTTGGTGGATGCCAGGGCATGCTGGCATTGAAGGGGCGAGATGGCCGACGCTCTAGCAGAGATAGGTGCTACATCCCCGCTTCTAGGATCTGAATCTTTTTGCAGGGTCAACGTCCAGTTTCTCTTGGAAGAACTTAGGAAGGAGGAGGAGGTAAAGAGGTCTCAACTCTGGAACTTCCTTCTCAGACTGCGGCAGGCCAAGATCTGCCTAGGAAATTATAACCAATGGAGATCGGAGGCCTGCATCGGCCTTTGTAAGAACAAACCCCGCGTTCTTACGAGTTTCCTCACGGGACACCTGACGAAGCTGGGTTTGGAGAGAGAGACAGCACATGCAGATTTTGTGGGGAGATGAAAGAAACTCCTTAAATCTCCTAACGGACTGCGAGGCTGCGACCCGAGAAGATTTAAGAACCTGGATAGTTACCAGGAGGGGAAGGGAATATACCCTCCCTAGAGCCCGTCTGGTCATTAGGATTCCTTAGGGATCTTAACCTGTTGGAGGTGTTGTAGACGGTGTTCGCTTGGGACATCTGTTTGGGTGCTGTGGGCAGCCTGTGGCACCCAGGGGACTTAGTACAAAAGATCGTAAGGTCGCAGTGCATTGCCCTCCCCCCCAGCTTGCTGATAGCAAGAAACTAATTTGACTTGTAATATGACATCACAATAGTAACGTACGTACATGAGCAAATAGGGTGAGAGATACCTTGTTGGTGAAGAGTAGGAGCAGAGAAACTATGCAATGGTAACATTCTCTATAGGATGCAATCAATTATAAAGGGACACTCGGGGCCATTGGCGATTCAAACGGCGTGGAAGATTTTGAGGGATAGTAGCAGAGGCTACAGACTGTAAAAATGGATTAGAGCAATGAGAGAGAGCGGTATGTTGTTTGATGTATTTTGTCTTGGTAAGCTGTTGTATGAATGTTGAGATCGTTATGGACAGTGAGGTTTGTGACTTAGTATGAAATGTCAACTATTTGTCGAAGTAGTCTGGAATGGAATGTCTGAACAGTTTTCGTTTGTAGGTTTGGCTGACCACCATGATTTATTCTAGTCAATAATTCACATAGATTTGAGAATTGTAATCAATATCAGTCTTTTCAGTTCCATAGGTAATTTAGATCGAATTCCGAGAAGTTTGGCACGTTTTAGTCATTATTTGTCTTTTAAGTCATACCGGTTTCGTGTCAGTCGCTTATCTATGAAGAGTAGCCAAGGTAGCGCACCAGTTTTGTAACAGGTAGAGCATTGCTGTTGAAGAAGAGAAGGGGAGAGTAAAAGTGGCATGTTGGCATTTTTGATTCATTTTTGTTCGCCACTTTTTTTTTTACCCATATTTCTGTAATACGTAAGTGTGTTTGTAATTTGTGTGAAGCTGATGTGGGGTTTCTACTTGTAGCTAGTATGGCGGTGTCATCTCCATATGTACAGAAGAGCGTGGATGGATGTGTAGAGAAGGGGCCAAGAATACTCCCCTGCGAAATAAACAAATCCAATAATTTTTAATAAACTAGGATGCTAATGACAGCTAACCTACAGTTTTACATAAAAATTGATGTTAGAAGAATTCTATGGAATCTGTGATATTAGTTTTCAATTTGGGGGGGCCAACTTGATATAATATCCCATTTTGAAACCATCAAGTACCCCCACCAATCACTATATTTATGTTAAGGGCAAATAAACGTTGAGTAAAAATTCCAACGTCTAAAGAAAGTTTGTCAGCTATAATGTTTACAGATTTTTCCGTGATAGCTCTGCTTCATCCTACGGTCATCGACCGGCATCCAGCGTCTGCCATCATCAGGATATCTTAATAAATAGTGTGATAACACAGACTTGCACAGTGCAAACTCAGTTTACCCACTGTGTATATGCATTATACAATGTAAACTATTTTTGCTCTGTGCAAGTCTCCAATCCAAAACATTGTGATAATGGGCGAATGCTCTGCAGAACCAACTGCATTAACTTTAATTGCGATAACTGTGATATGAAAATAACCTAAACTAATGTCTCTTTTTCAGACGTGTTTCCTTCCAACTATCAATTAAAGTATCTAGACGGTATTAACATCTTTTTAAACTAATGTAAATTTAAGAATTATAAATTCCTATTAAATAATTGTAGCAGCGGAACTTGGTGTCTCCCCAGTTACAAGTCCATGATCATAACCATTACACCAAAAACCTGCACTTTTTAAAGTACGGGCTGTGGCCCATAGGGACTGAAGCCTCTTCAATGCACTGCCGGCATCGTAAGATCAGAAAAACTATGGGAGCGCTGTCTGGACTCAAACCCAGGGCCTCTGCGTCTCAAGCCGGTGCTATTGTCACCCCCCAAAAAGTGAAGATTTTTTTGAACAAAATAATCTATCTCTTACGAAATTTATTAGAAAAAAGAAAGAGGTAAATTTTTTAGTATCTTTTTATAAGAACATAGACCATAGCGGGTAATGCCAAGAAAGGTAGGTATAAAAAAAAAACAAAAAAAAAAAACAGACAAATTTCTGTATTAATACCACTTCTGGACAGTGAAATAACCCAAAGTGTTCTTATCTTAATTAAATGCTACTTTTGTTATCAACTTGGGGAACACTTAAGAGGTCAAAACATACTTAAACTTGGTATAAAAAGTTCCTTAATTTCAAACTGGTGAATAATGGGTAGTTATGTTTTAGGTATTCCTAAGGTATGGCCAGTTCGTCACGGGTAATTCTTTTGAGTCAATCCAGTTTTAGTTGGTATGGCAAAATAGGGTGAACGATGTTATTACAGTAAGAGGTTAATCTAAGTTGTTTGCGAGAACATCTGGCATCGTTTTTCCCATTCTTACTTTAGCCGAGTTCCCCCCCCTTGATGGTGACTCTCTGGGGATACAGTTCGAAAAGTTACCATTGTCAAGAATCAAAACTATTCTTCGATAACTTTTTTTTTTTTATTATTATTTTCTTTACTTTAAATTGAAATTTTACACTAGCATTATCTGAAATGGAAAGTCTTTCAATCATTAACTTGAATTCTGTCATTTTCTTCCTTTCAATAGAACTGGGGTAGTTAATAAAATATTAATGATTCTAATCTGTATTTAAAGTAAAAAATCAATATATTCTATTTTTATATTCTCTCAGTCCTAAAAAGAGAAAGAATTGCGATCGTGTCAGATTTTCGAAATTGAGTTTTCAATACGAAAAAATGTTTTTAGCGAATGATCTCTGTGTTTGTGTGTGTGTGTGTGTGTGTGTGTGTGTGTGTGTGTGTGTGTGTATTTTAACAGATATCTCAAAAACAAAATTCGCCGGAAGCTTAAACTTGGTATTCCGTTTAGGTACAACCATCGCATCAGACCCGAAGATTTCAGACAAAAACCATCAATAGGTACTGCGACTTTACTGAATGGATACTGGGTATTGCGACTTTACTGAATGGGTACTGGGTACTGTGACTTTACTGAATGTTTTTCACTTTTTCGTGACTTTCTCGAAATCGGATCTAATGATTTTCTTTAAACTTCGTATACTATATACACACACATATATCCTTAACACTTTTATTTGAAATATTTTCCTGGGAAATTGATTTTTTGGGGGGTTCTGGGGGGTATACAGTCGTGTTTTGCTTTCATCTAAAGTACCCTTAAAAAAAGCATATGGCGCAACAGCCCATGAAGGTCCAAGGCTTGCTAGACGGCGATTTGAATAGGGGGGCGTGTGGTAAGCACGCCGCAGTTCCCACGCCGTTTAGTTTCCGCTTTCGCTACCTAGGGCGCTACTAACTGTAGCTTCTCACTTTTTATCACGATGCTGGGTCAACACCGAATTTTGCCCTCACGGGAATCGAATCCTAAATTCTTACACGAAAGGCGAATGCGCTAGCCACTATACCAACGCGTGAGGACCTCTAAAGTATCATTTCAGTATAATATACGGTTATACCATCTACATAATATTAATACAAATTGGAAGCATTGATAGAATTCCAAATTTTATGAAAATTGATTAAACGGAAGTGTGAGCTTTTGAGTTTTTGGGATTTTTTTGTCGAAAACGAATACGATTTCCCTTAAACACCATGTGGTGTGCAAAGATAAAAAATTATTTCTTGTTTCTATGTTTATTAGAAACATTTATGCATTTTTTATTCTTCTATTATGAGGTCCCGCACATAATATTACTGGGAAACTAGAGATAACAGACATTAAATATTGTTCTACACTAATAATACGAAATGGGGTAAGAGAAAGTTGCTTGAGTATAACATCAGAATTTTTATTTAAGGAAAACTGAGTTAACAATTTGTATTTTAAAGAAAATTCTTTAATTTTATAAATTGTTTATTGCTTGTATGTGTTCGTAAAAAGATTTTTTTCAAAAAAGTCTTTTTTTATATAGTATTGAAATTAATGTGTAATTATTTATTTAAAAAAATATAAAACGTTGGTACAATATATATAATTTTGATATTGGAGCAATAATAATAGTTAGTTAATGATATGAATATTTTTAAAAGCAGTCATTCAGTGAACTGCAACCGACCTTTCTGTCAATGTTTACTTTTCCATTATCAATCATCCAGGATCTAACTATGTGTATGATAAACATCATTAAATTTTATTAAATATATATATATATATAATGTACAATCGATTACTTTAAACATATTGCATAAGAAATTAACTACATAGTTTGCCAAGAATAAAAATTAAATTTTGAACTATTAACAAATTAATTTTTCAATTACACTATTAATATGAATGAAACACGCACACAACTTTCCCTTACTCTAATTAATACAATTTAATTTAAAAAAAAAATTACTTTAAAATTACAATGGGCTGGACATAAAAATGGTGTTGCGGAATTGACTTATATATCTGAGCGGCCTTATGTGGAGCGCTTTATGTTGGTTGAAAAATCAAGAAACTATGTGCAAATTTAAATCTTAACTAACTGACAGACTTCCAGTACCCCCTCTAACATCAATGATTTCAGAAATATGACCAAATAAAAGTTATACGTTTCTATCTATGCGGTATGCCTTCCAAGTTTAAAGAAAGCCGTTTTAGCCGTTATCGAAAAAATCCAATGCTAGAAGCATTTATAGAGACCCAAATTTGAAAAAAAAAATCGGTTAACCGGGTAGTACGACGGGCAGAGAAGAGGTTTTTTGGAATTTTCTCGAAAGCGGCTATAATTTCTGCACTTAAAATTGGAATGCTAACTGAACAGTTAGAATTAAGTTTTACACTTTTATTTGGAATATTTTTCCGAAAAAGGTAATTCAGCGGAATAGCTTTATGTTAAATTTCAAATGTTATAGGGGGTTGATTCAATATTATTGGCACTTTCTTCTACCTTCCTAAGTACCCCCACACCACATGTATGTTTATTTATGTTAAAACAAATGAGTAAAATTGGAAGTTTAAATAAACTATGTCATTTTACATAAAATATATTAACAGCGCAATGGGACATTTATGTGAGTGTTTCACACCAGATTATTTAGTCTATTAAAAATGCTGTCGTTTCCTTTGGGGTTAGCTTTAGAAAGGTTTCATGTATAACGACATAAACTGTAGCAATTGTTTATATTTTCAAAATATAATTCCAATAAAGAGTATACATAATAAACAAGCACATACTCAGCTGAACAATAGTATTTTGGATGAATAAATATCTGACAAAACCAAAAATAAATGGATCCTATCCATTCATATATCTTGGATAATCGGTTTATCATCGTTTCCAATAATGGAATTCTCTGGTTTCTAGATAGGACGTTGAATATCACCCACCACTTCCAACCAACGTCCTCTGGTACATGATGGCATGTTCGGGGGAAAATCCGCTGAAACTATGGAAGCAGAAAACAATTGTGGCGGTAGAAAAACAATTTCAAATTGTATAAGAGGTGGAGGTGGAAAAGCTGTGTAAAAGGCCCCGCCCCCTCTCCCTGTAATAGTAGTAGTAGTAGAGTTCCATTAATACTGGAACACTCTGTTACTGGTTTGGGGGATGGAAGTATTTTGGAAATGGAATAGAGGGATGAAGGATTGTAACAAATCCTCGGTTGAAACAATGTATATATAGAAATGTATACACAATTAGTTGATTACACAGATCCTCGACTACAGCAGCAGTGTAACCCCGTTGTTAGAGGGCAGCCCCGCTTCTAAGCTTGGGAGAGGAAGTAGATTATTGTGTGTGTATGTACACTGGATGGAAAGTGAGGGCTTTTCAAAGGATCCAACCGCCTCCCGCTCATGGTGCTTCATCTAGGACTTTAGCCAAACAGTAGTAGCAGGTACTACCCCCCAGCCCGCTCTACTCCTCTATACACTCTTCATAGCATACACTCATATTGTTAGGCACATTCAATTAAATGTTATTATGTAATAATTCCATCCGCACACCACACCACCTCCTCGCTATTACAGAAACACGACCAAAAATGACCGGCGGCCATCTTTAATACAGTACAACGTTCTGACACAATGGGGCGGGCATTTTAAAATTAATTAGAACGGGAGATTGCGCGCAGGTTTCATAATTGATCGCCAGCCCTTCCAATCTCGTCGCGCCTTTTTCCAACAGCCCATTTACGACATAATCCGCCTCTCCCCTTTCTCTCCTGCCAAAAAAAAAAAGAAAAGAATTTTCCTTTTTTCATGCGAATGAAAATTTTACCAAACATCAGACAGTTATAATCATGAGGTTTATTTCCTCCTTTTTTTTCATTTTCTCTTACTGCTTTGAGAGAAACTACTGCGACATTGTCAGATTTTACATGATTTTCTTATTCATTGGCCACAAAACATTTTATATTTTCGATGGAAAATCTATTTCGAAATTTTTGAACGATCGCGCTACTTTCTCTTACAAAAATGAGAGAAAATAAAATTCTTCATTTCTTATAAATAATATTTGTTATTTTCTCTCTATAATGAAAAACATGTTTTTCATTGCTATAAACATCTATATAGAATTATGAAAATACCCCTTTTTCCTTTTCATTAAACAAATATTCATAATTAGTTTTTAGATGATTTAATAAACAACGTCTTCTTATTTAGTTATTAAGTAATTAATGAGGTTTATTTTAAATTTATTATTTTTCTTTAATAGCTTTTATTTATCATAATTAGAGAAAGAATTCACAATTAATTAATTTTTGTATCGTAACTAATTAACATTTCATGATTAACCTAACTTTTTATTGCTAAAACAGGAAATTTTGCGATCTATCAAAGTTTCTAAATTCGAAAAATATGCTTCGAGGTTTCTGTGTAAGAAAAAATGTATCTATAATAATCGATAAATGTAACAATTATATTACTAAAGTCAATGTTTAATATACTACTTTCAATCTCTAGAGCGTAAATTTAATTTTTGGAGATTAAAAAAAAAATACAGGGTTGCCAACTTTGAATGAAATAAATTCAAAGTTTGAATGAAATTACTAAAATATTATTAATAATATTAAAAGTAAAGTAAAATTTTTAAATTAAACATTTGCTTTAATATTTTTAAATCAACTTAAAAATTAATTAAATTCCAGAAAATATCATACAATTTTGCTTTAATCTGATGACAGTACCACCTTCTGATGGTTACTTTCCCCTTTTCATTAGATAACATTCTCCTATCGGTTACCGTAATGTATTATTGTTTTTTACATCATTTTTTTCAAATAGTTATAACTGTTGTTAACTTGAGGGAAAACACCTTTTACTAATTTTCATTAAAAAACAAGAAATGTTTTTTATAAGCCGCTTGTATGATGGGTAAACCTGAACTCGAGTTTGTAAAAAGTGACACTTTATTCTTTTCACAAATAAGTAACTGTTTTCTGCAACAGGGGATAATAATGTGACAATTATTAAATCAGAAATAGTGAATGAAGTTATACTTTTAAACACATGTGACAGAAAGTAAAAACAGCCATTACTTTTTCTCACAAGTGATGAAAAGTAATATTATTCAACTCTAACTAGCCGGACATCTTGCGTCAATACGCGTAAACAAGGCATACTTCAAAACAAATCCTAATATCCCTAATCGTTGTATAATCAAACAGCTCTCATCGTTATACTAAAGAGAGCAGGTTATAATGAAAAGGAGTATTTACTTGAATTAAAGTACACTCTCAGTTTTTGAAGCTCGAAACAATTATGTCCATCTTGTAAGACTTTCCTAATTTTATTCTGCTTTCTAATGATGGCAAACAATACTTAGTGATTTTGAATCTTTATTATATAGTGTTAACCATTACTCCGTTCATTAGTCATTCTACTGGGATTCTTAGTTCTTCAATCACGAGTGATAGAGGTCTCTTATAGTAACGAACGAGTAATTCAGAGCTCTTGGTAAGCCCTCCCAACAATCCTAATGATCTACTAAGTCGTTGTTTATTAAAAAAGGGATCTACAAACCTTGGACATTCAGTTGTACAGAGTCTTTATGTTTGTTTTTATTGCTGGTTTGGATGCTGGTGATACCTTGAATTCCACAAAAAATCTAGCATATGTTTGCTGACAATGATCGTCTGCCAATATTATTGTTAACATTTCTGAACAATTTTGATCAAGTTTGTAAGTCTTTGATCAAGTCTGTTAAAAGATTCTACAATTAAAGAATGCCCATGTACTTCCGACATTGTCATCGCTTTTGCTTCCATAAGTCTAATTAACGTATAGTTGAAATCTTGGACCGACTGAATTGATTTGTAATAGTGTCATTTTTGGTTCCATGGGGAAGGCCCACATGTTTTATTAGAGAGAAAATATTTGGCTAGAGGTCGCTTCATAAGCTATGGTGCGGTAACCGCTAATTATTCCGCAGATCACAATTTTTTTTTTGCGTCAACATGTATGGTCATTGGCATTTGGAGCTTTCTCAGTGTTCTGCAGGCTTCCAGACAGTATTCTCTAGTTACAGCAGCACTGCCCAACATGGTGAGTTGCAGAGAGGGCCCTCCTATTGTGAAAAAATCTAAGAGCTTATCTGCCAGACTCGAACCTTGGTCCTCCTCTAGTGTAATCAATCTAGTGCGCTTTCAAGATGGTTCCTTTCCCTTATGACATGTTCAGTGCTTTATCCCACTCAGGATTTGGAAAAGTTCAAACAGGAAAGATTGCTTCTGAATAGCTTTTAAGATTTAATGCTGGAAATATTTGTTAATTTTACTGCTCTTTGGTATACCATCTTCAGCGGTTACCGCAGTTATATTTGTCATCAAAAATGGAAGTAATTTTAATTCTAAGAAGCATTTGATTAATTCATTTCTCTTAGATGGATTTTTTCGAATGATATCTTTTCTTTGTAATATTAAACATGAACTTTTGAAGGAATTGATACTTATTTTCGTCTAACTTGACCATAAAGATATTTCTAATAGCGTGAGCATCATTTCTTTCTGTTCTAGAACTCGTACGTCTTTTCCATCATTCTTTGGATACCTCGGTAGCTTTCAGTGAAAATTATCTAAAGAAAGCTTTACTTTATTTGAAACATTATTCTAAAGTTTCATTCACGAAAAATCGTCCTACTAATGAAAATAATCTCATTTTTACTTCAATGTCGATGTTATCTTAGTTCTTATAAATTTCAGACATTTGTAAACAGTAAACTTTCCATAACTACTTTTCTCATAACTTAATTAAGAAAAATGTAACTTATCAGATAAAACATAGCAACAGATTTAATAAACTAAATATTATTGATTCAACTGAATATCGTTAAATATTCAGCATTATTAACAATTGTTTAAATAAAATATTATCATTAAATTACAATTTCATCTTTTTCATTAACGGTAAAATAAGATAACGATTCGCACGAACCTAACGTTTAAACCTTTATCGATCTCATAAAAAGTACTTACATAATTTCTAATACTTAATATTTGCTTACACCTTGTAGAAATTCCAACTAAGTATTCTAACTGAGTATAACTTATTTTCCCTCGCCTTTTTTCGCAGAAAAATCTTTTAATTAGTAGTGAAGCACTTTATTTATACAAACAAATACAAATATTTGGTTAAGTCTAACTTGGTTAAGTTGCTGAACGACACAGCATATCGATCAATTCTATTGGAAATTATGTAATGACTAATATTAAAATCTAATGAGTAAGAAATACAAAGTAAATGGCACACCTGTGTAACAAAATAATATTGCCTACTATAAATAAATATATAAAAAAAACAAAAAAAAACAGTAATATATATACTCGTAATATATTGTACAGTCAGATATATTCAATCAATTATTCAAAGAGTTACAGTGAATCTTTTTCAATGCGAAAAAAATATGATATCGGCAATGATAATGATAATAATGACGGGTTATGATCCATAAATGTTTATTTTTTTAAATTAAGGCGCGTCAACATCCGTGGTCATTTGTGCCCGGGGCCTTCTCAGTGCATTGCCGGCCTCCGGACAGTGTTCTCTCGTTACAAACAGCACTGTCCATCACTACTCCTAGGAAGAGAAAATCTAAGGGTAGCACAGCTGGAATCGAATCCGGGACCTCCGCGTGGGAGAGTCAGTATGCAAACTACTTAGCTATTCCCTTCCCTATCCATAAATGAATATTGGATAAACCCCAAAAAGTCCGGTATTATAGACTCGGATAACCATTCCAGTCTATTCCAAGAATTTGCTGATGAACGGAGGAAGTGTTCTATGTGCTCTAAATCAAAGCCCCTTCACGGTAGATTCCCTCTTTCCAAATTTCTCTTTCAAGAAGGGGATGACGCACTTCTCATAGATATTTTTCCTTCCTTTCCCTATGTCTTCTGTTTGGCTGGTCTCCAATCAGTTAGTAGGATCGATTATCATGGCCGATCTATTTTTCTTCAAAAGATCGCAATGCCCACGTATCTTGTCGTACTACCCATGCTATGCAATAAATTTCTTCGAAACTTAACATTTCTTTCTCATTGAGCTGCTCCAGAACACCGTGATAGTGACGCATGACAAGGAGCATGTTATAAGAGGATTTTCCCAGAAAGTGGGATAGGTATTCCTACTCCGTTAGCATCTGCGACAGAGGGCTTCAACATCTCCTACATGCTCATTCCTGGGATTCCGCAAAGAGTCACATAATTTATATCTAATGTGAGCGTATTAGTCCATTCCGAACTAATATTTGTTTATCGGTGTAATATATGATTCAGCCCTCGGATTGTCCTTGAAAGTGAAGTGTTCCTACTCCCTGCCATTTACTGTTTATCTTCCAAGGGAACATCGTTCATATGCAATCTTTCAGCACATTCGGGTACCTCCTCTATGTAATTGAAACAGCCTGGAATTGAGGCTCCATCACTCTAGCAATGCACCATTGCTGTAAGCAAGCTCCCAATTGGAAACAGAGTAATCTAAGTCCACGAAACCGCCTTGGAGCATAAAGTGTTGCACTCGGTATTAGTGGGCAGCCCTAAGATAGCTTACCATACTTCTTCAGATTATGACTGGCATGTTCTCTTTCTAAACAAAGAATACCAAAGATTCCAAATGGATTTTCATTACTATTGTCTGGATTTCGGAGATAATTTTGTTATTAATTCATCATATTCATCTTTTCAAACGTTTCCGCGCAGTAAAAATCATCTTCAAAATAAAGTAATAGATAATAGGTATACTATTTTCCTCTTTTAAAATATTGTGTATTGGGGAATACCATTTTGACCTAAAATGTTCTGTATGCTTCTAAGCGCTACGAGATGTAGCGGTATTTGATAGTTTGAATCTGATTTAACCCATTTTGTGACCAGCAGCATTTTTTGATAGTCGTTTTGAACACTGCAATCGATCACATTTTGTGGTGTGTTTAGATGCCACCTTAACTCTACAGACTTTGATGATCAGAGCAGCGCTTCAAAAATTGGTTCCATCTGAATGCAGCCTGAGTAGCAGAACTTCAAAATGCATTTACCATAAATTCTTTGTAAAATTTATTGCTATTTACTAATTCCGATTTTCAATTTCAGAAAGATGAAGGTATCTCTAAGGTGCCAGAAAAGAAGGATGATAGTTTACCAATAATATCAGATCGTTAGTATTACCTTAATTTAATATTTATATTTCACTTGTAATAAATAACTAATAATAATAATAACTAATAATAATAACTTGTAATTTTAACTAATAATATCAATACGTAGCCGACGGTAAACTGAAAACGCTGGATTGGATGGCGTCACATTTCTCTCTAGATGCTCAACCGTTATATCGAGAGCACATCGCCCGCCAGATTCACATTATGCGAGGTATGTTTATGGCAATTTGTGGCCAGTCTTACCACTCAAACTAAAGCCAAATGTTTGAGCTAATCTCGGCTTATCATCTGAAATACAGTTATACCTAGTTTAGTTAATCCCTCTTTGTAAGAGTGGGCCATAAAGCTTATAAATTATTGTCTTTTTCAATATTTTATCCTGCATGGATGTTGCACTGTTTCAATGCATGACTTCGTAATCTATAGCTAAGCAACTTCCCGAGCACACCCAAATTAAAGAAAGTTTTGTATGTAAAATATTTGTTTTATGAGATTGTGTTTGAACTTCAAAATCCAAAACACAGAATTTCCAGAATGTTTTTTTTGGAATGAAAATACATAAATACAAGAAATATTTACGTCATTTCATTCCAAAATTTGAAATTTGAAATTGAATTTCCTATTTTCACTCACCTAAGAAGGAAAAAAATATTTTTCTACAACCGTTGAATAATGTGACAATTACCTATTCTATTAAAATCAATTAGAACCTATCAGATTCTAATCAGAAAAGTGTTTGTGTAAAAAGCTAGATTCCATACAGAACAGTGATCCGAGCGTGTACGAGTTGGACTGACTGGAGGATGTTTTATTTCTCGAACGCGCTTCAGTGAGCGCTCTGGAAGGGCCAGGTGTGGGTCCCTCCCCCCGGAAAAGATCGGTAGTTTTGTGGGTGAGAAACATGAGGGCACGAGGGCGGAGCCCCAAGTTAGAAAATATAAGCCCTCGATTGATAGATATAGGACAAAATGCTTTTTATGGTATTTCCGTTTTTAAACATTATTTTACATTTCATGACTAATTCCAGTTTAGTATGAAATGCAAAATAAGTTTTAAAAACGGAAAACGTATTAAGCAAAACACACGTTTAGGTCGTGGATATTAGGTTACAAACAAAAAAAATGGAGCTTATTCCCGACTTTTACTCAATTCTCATTCATTTGGGACAAGGGTATATTTGCAAAACTATTTGTTTTATATCATTATTTTTCATGTATTGAAAATAAATGTAAAAATCATTATTTAAATTAAACCTAGATATATCATTTCTGTGATCAAGTTGCTTCTTCTTTTGAAAGGTAATTTGTATAGTCCAATAAATGAGCAGGGTACACTTTATAAAAGGCTATTGAATCAGCTGGATAAAGATTCACAAATGGAACTAAACCGAGGATGAATATATTTACTACAGAGATTTAAGTATCTTTTTTATTGAATATAAAATATAAATACATGGATCTAAATCATGGTCCGATATATAAAAGGAATTAGGGAGGAATGATCTGTTATAAGTTGAAAGATGTTGGAATGAATTGAATTTTTGTGGGTAGCATTACCCGAGGGTGGTACTGTAACTAAATCCTCAGCAAAGATGCTTAGCGCACTAATGAATACACGATGTTTCTATTGAAGGAAAGCAAACCGTAGGTTGGGGATGGAAATGTGTATATAGAATTGAATGGTGAATGGGGGTGTTAGATGGTAATTAACGAGGTACCAAACCCTGTGTATGTTACACAAAACCATCAGAGTATATATAAACTAGTGGTGTAAACACAAGCGCGCTAGAAGTGGTCGCCTCTCAAAGCTTATACATTTTGTACACACCACTCCATCGCACTCTAGTGTGTAGAGCCGCAGTTAGTATTAGGTCAGCTTTTGCTAAATAGTAATTGATGCCCTGCTAAAACAGTATAAATGCTCTGAAAACTAACACTCCCTTTAATATATATACATATATATAACATTACCGTTAAATTATATCGTCTTAGTGATTAACAAAAACTAATCTTTCACTAACTAATGGCAATTTAATACAAGTTGTTGCAACTTGAATATAACATACTCGTTAACCTGAAATCATATGTTAAATGTTCAAAAATTTTTATTAGTAATCTCCATAAATTCGTCTAAACATTTCATAATAAACAATTTTTACTTTTTTCTTAATTCTATAAGACGAGAGAAGTATTATGATCGTTCTCGTAAGTGCCAAGACCCGCCGATCACAAAGGGATTTTAAAAAATTGGTCTGACATATGTGTGTGGGGGAGATCAGCATAATTTAGAAAAGAATCTGTTGTGAATCACTCACACGACTTTCTCTTACTTCCCTGTTTGTACAATTACATATAAAATGACAAAATATCTTTAAACTCAAATAATATTATTACATATTTGTCCTAACACAAAGAGGTAATAGAAGTAGAGGTGAAATATTAGTACCTACCTACCAACATTGTCAGATAGGAAAGTGACAATTGTGGCCCAGTAGAGCACACCAAAAACACTGAAACAATCCAGATTTAATACTGAAATATTAACGCCAAAAACTATGAAAAATTAATTATTTTTGGAGGAAACAATGTTTCAAATAAAAGTGATTGGTTTATATCTCCGGAGCTAGCATACTAAGTTTAAAGGAAATCGTTGAAAGTTTTTTAGAGAAAATTAAAAAAAAAAACTCAAAACCTCTTATTCTGTAAAGTTGCAGTTTCTGGTTAACTAATTTTCTTCAATTTTAGAATTCTAGATGTGCTTCTAATATATATTAATATTATAAGTATATCATACAATGAATGCAACTATAAGACTTATTTCTAGTGTTCCATTTGTATCAGTCCATTCTACAATAGTTTATCCTGGTGTTAAAAACCGTCCCACAGAAAACAATACCTCTTGCTAATATTTACCTTCAAAGTTCTTTCAATTACACAACCCGCTTACTTTTTTTTTTTCTATTTCAATTTAAACCATACCAACGTACCAGACCGTTTCAATATGATATCCATTTTCAGCCTTATCGTACTATCCCTATCGTCCATAAATCCTACGTAGTCCAAGCAGCTGCCCTCTGGAACTATATATTAAAACATCAAATCATCTCCTCCACATTCAACAATTTTCCATATTGCAACAGAGCACATCATAACCTCATATTAAATCATTTTTTATTATTTTATTGTTTACTTATAGCTTTTCTTTTATGTATCTCTATAATAAGTTTTTTTTCTTCTTTTTATTTGATATTGATTATACTTTTTTTTGGCTCCACTTTGTAATCTTTCTTTTTTATTATTATGAATCAAATTAACATTTGTTTTAATTTATACTTTTCTTTTTCCTTCATTCACTTAAATATTCAATTTTCCTGTTACATTTAATATCGTAAAAATTTTTCCTTGATTTTTCTATTTATTCCCATCATAATTTCTTCTTTGTTTCTTCTTTCACTCTCTCTCGCTCTCCCTTACAGACACACCCACAAACATATTTAGAGAGAGAGAATGAGTGATCATGCGCTGAACTGTTTTTTCCGGTGAAAAACTTTAAATTTCAAAATTTGCGCTTTATAATTTGCCAGCATCGCAATGCTTTTCTTATAGCAGTTAGATGAATTAAAAAAAATCTAGTGTGAAACACTCACACAACTTTCTCTTACTTTAGTTTTCCAAATTGAAATTGACAAATTTTATAGTTAGTGTACCCACATTTAATGAAATTCGTCAGAGTTGGTTGAAAACTGAAAAACTGTTCAGTAAAAGCGCACTTCCAGTTTACTAATTTTCTTGAAACTCGGAATTTTGGCCATCTATTTATTTCTAATGAATTTTGTTTGGATGGTAGAATTGTGTAATCATTTATGGTAACAAGAGAAAAACATGT
Source organism: Triatoma infestans (assembly GCA_011037195.1). Taxonomy (NCBI): domain Eukaryota; kingdom Metazoa; phylum Arthropoda; class Insecta; order Hemiptera; family Reduviidae; genus Triatoma; species Triatoma infestans. Next base: position 58,458 of record JAAEAF010000984.1, on the reverse strand, counting down.
CCCCCCCCCCCCAAAAGCCTCCTTAAATGACATTATCAGGCGAAATGTTTCAAATAAAAGTTATAGCTCTTTATATGTACAGAACACATTGCTATTTTAAAGACAATCGTTGGAGCCGTTTTCGAGAAAATACCAGATAACTGAATAATACATGTCAGTAACGCACTTCCGGTCATCTGATTTATTTCAAACTCGGAATTCAACAACATATTTAATTCTAATTAATATGATTTAGATGACAGAATTGTATAGTAAACTGAAATAGCATTTTAGAGCAAAACCTAACCCCACCCCTCCCCCAAAACTGCCCTTAAGTGAATTTTCCCGGAGAAATGTTGCAAATAAAAGTTGTAGCTCTTTGTATGTGTAGTTGATATAACAAGTTTGAAGGAAATCGTTGGAACCATTTTTGAGAAAATCGCAAAAAGGTAAAAAAAACAGCAAGTAAAGTGGTACTTCCGGTTGAGGAATTTTGACAGATGACCCATTGTCAGATCCCATGGTGATACCTAAACGGAATATCAAGTTTGAACTTTTACGATTTTTCGTTTCTGAGCTACGCCGTTCACATACACACACACACGCACACACTATTTGGACTCAGGTGACCTCAAAACAGATATTACCCGTGAAAACTCGATATCGAAAATTTGACACAATTACAGTACTTCCTCTTACTAGGAGTAAGAGGAAGTAAAAAAATACTATCTCATGTAATGTAAACTTACTTCTTTTTTCAACCAGGTGTTAATTGATTTTTGTAAATGAAGTATGTATATGATATATATATAAATATATATATATATATAAGCTGCTTAAAGCTGTTACTGCTGCAGTAATGGGGCACGTGTTATAGGTACTTACCCAATCATTTCCAAAGCCCGTAACTACAGAATATTTTTTTTTATACAGTTGTTAACAAGGCTATTGATCACAGTACGCCAATTAAGTATATTTATAGCAATGATACTCTAGTCATGCTTATTTATTTACCCTAACTATTAAGTTTTTTTGTAAGTGGGAAAAAATGATTTGTAAAGAGGGATCTTAGCGACAACATTATTGAACGAAAAGAAATAAAAGCAGAGGAGTTCCCTTTTTTTCAGTTTTAAAAGTCCTAAAAAAAAAAGGAAGAAGTTAAGAGTGAGAGGGGCGGAGTATTTCTGTAACAGATTTCAGACCATGTCTTTGTCCTTTAGGTTTTTCAAAGATAAAAGTGTTGAAGTAGATAGTGAAAGGTTTGAACGAATGAAAATGGTCTTTTCCTTTAGTTATATATAGAAAGAGATGAAGAGGAGTGTGAGGAGGGTATATGAAAAACATACCAGTGAACCATGTAAATGTCTAAAGCCTCTTAGAAACGTTTTGGAAGTGGTGCCAGTAACAGAGGAAACTCTCTTTAGAGAAGTGACGAACCGGTCCCTGCCACTGTATTTAGAATGTTGCCATTTCTATTGCTCTGAATGTTAAAGCTAACACAACTGTCTCACATCTTAGGAATAAGTTATTTTCTGCTTAACAACCTTTTTCCTTTTTTTTTTTTTGAAGAAAAAAGAAATAGGGAAAAAACCTTTTTATAACCTAACTTTAATAGATTTTTGGCTGATCTAATAAGTGTATGAGTAACATCAAAATCCCCCTTAATGTGTTTTCATGTAAATTTTGTATGCTAATATAATTGATTTATAAATTATCAAGTGGGTCATTCAATGAATAAAGAGACAGTTAATTAAATAAATCTCACTGTTTATCTATTTTTCAACATATTCCTCCCAATATATTGAGGATATATAGGGAGGAATATGTTGCCGTAGTCGAGCGTTGCCCTGGTTTAAGACTACGCACCACAATCCCAGGTTTAAGGGGAAGTCTGTCGCAAATCTCACACCAACAGATTTCGTTTTGTTTGGTCCTCTCAAGGAACCATTATGTTGCATCAAGTTTCTTCACAAGTGAATATAAATTTGCAAAGCTGGTTTCACACATTAAGAAAAATTAAAGTTATGACCAGCATAAAACAACTGACGGATTATGTCGATAAGAATATTTAAATTGTGTGGTTCATCTAATAAATTACATTCAGTTTAATTCAAATTTGAATTTGATATATTCAGTTGCAATGGTAAATGAATCAAAAGTAAATAATCCGGACTGTAAGATTTCCAGCTTAACTTTACGATTGTTTCAAGCGTTTGATAGTCTAGCATGTGAACGAGCGTAGTCCAGGATTAAGAGTACTTTATTCCTCCGCAATTCGCTTCGGTTTTCCAGAAGTCCTTTAACAAAAAAAAAAAAAAAAAATTGCATGAATTTTACTCTACTGAACTACCTTTATGAATTTCTGATTTAGTGATTTTATTCCAGAGTTAGTATCAACTGGAGAAACTAGTGCTGGAGCGTTCAGACCCGTAGCAAGAAGTCCAGATTCTACTGTACCCAATCTTTCAGGTAAATAGTACTGTTATTTTTTTTTTTTTTCAGAGCATTTACTTGAAATTTCAATTAAAAATAAAAAATACTGGAGAAAACTGTGGCGTCCATTGTTTATCACTTTCTCTTACTGCTGTAAGAGGAAGTTGGAGGCAATTTTCAAAAATGTTGTTTCAAATTTTCGAAATTGATTTTTCATCGGAAAGACACGTTTTGAGTACCTGAATCCGAAAATTTATTTTTTGGAATTGCCTTCTTCAAAAATGGAAAATCGCAGACCTGGAAGTACCACTTTACTGAATGGAATTGTTGTTTTAGTTATATGCGATTTTCTTGAAAAAGGCTCCAAGAATTTTCTTTAAAATTCGTATAACAACTACACATATATAAAGAGCTACAGCTTTTATTTCTTTTTCCAGAAAAATTCATTTTTTGGCACTTCTGGAGTAATGAGATAATGTTTGAACTTACATCTGAATTGTCATTTCTGTATATTATACAATTCTATCATCTATATAATATTAATAAATATTAAAGAAATTTCAAGTTTGAAGAAAATCACTTGACAGGAAATGCAAATGAATTTACTGAACGATTTTTATTACCTTTCTACACATAACAACTCGTAACGAGTTTCTTTAAAAAACTTGATATACTAATTACACTCTTAAATATAGAACTATCACTTTGTGAGCTGGTTATGATACTTGTGAGCTGGGTTTTCGAACTTGCATAATCAATAAATATTTAATAAAAATTATAAGTTTGAAGAAAATCAATCAATTATATAACTTACGTAAATTATTGTGGTGAGAGAAAGTTTTGTAAATATGATATTGTGATTGTTGAATTTATTTAAATTCTTCACAGGCAGTGAACGGGCTGGCGCTCCATCGCCAATAGATTGCAGCACATGCGCTGCCTATATGGTCCCCGAACAGAAGTCTCCTCCATCGTCTTCTTCCACATCTTCATTCAGAAATTGATTCAATGAATCTATCATTTGTAGGATTATTTAGATTATATATAAATATATATATATATATAAAAAGTTATCCAAGAAGAATAGAAAAATATGAGCTTTCATTTAGTATTTATTTATAGGTTAAATATAAAACAACTAAATTCTATTTATAATATTTATATTATTGTGTATAAATATGAACAGAAATGGTTGATTATTGTTGTAGTCCATATAAAAAAAAGAATAAGCACATTTATTGGCTTTAATCTTTCTGGTTGTGCAATTGTATAAAATAATAATATTAAATAAATAAATATAAATTGTTGTGTAAATAGAAATTATTGAGAATATACATTCTTAGGAATAATAATTTTTTGTTTTGTTTAATATTTTAAATAGTTTATTATTTATTTATCTGTAAAAAGTATTACAAGTGTGTCCATTTGTGAAGTTATATTGAAAGAATAAAATTATTGAAATTCCGCTTTATGTTTATTCAACCATAAATTAACTTCTGACTATTGATTTTGAAGGCCTTTAGAAAAATCCAAATCTACAATTCAATTTTTCTTACTTCACATATTTGCCAAACTTAAGAGAAGAAAAATACTTGAGTTTCTGTGTAGAGACCGCGTCAGTGATTTGCTAGAAACCATAGTTTCCCCAATTGCAATGAGCTTCTTCAGGGTCGTTGCATTTTGAAAGCTAATAATGAAGCAATGAACCTTGGTAGAAAAGTGGCCTGGCCATTTTCTCCGCCATCTTGGTTTAGGTGGTGGGCGGGGCTTAATTTTTCCTTCCTTTCCCATGGTTGGCTAGCGGCTGAAGTACTAAGTCTCCTGCCAAAGGTTTAACCTTGTTCTGCTCGGGAAATCATTTTCCCTTTGCTTTTTTCTCCTTTCCCTGAGCAGGAACAGCCATGTTCTGCTTAGTCGGGGTCCCTCGTCTCTATTTAGACAATTTCCCTCTTTCTCAATTTCCGCTGCCTCTCTTACAACACTTTTATAATAATTGTTTACCTGGGCAAGTTTCTTCAAAATTGATCGCTGTCCAGTTGTAGACGAATGTTCTGCGAGGGCAGACATCTCGTTTTGTTATACCTTATATAGTAAATACGCTCTTTAAGACGTGTGGTGATTAATCTTTTAGTCTGGGCTATGTATTTTTCTTCACAGCTGCAAGGTATCATATAGACCGCACTTCAAAAGCTCATTGCAATATGGGTGAAATGACAGTTTCTGGCAAACCACTGGCACGGTCTCAACCCGGAAACTCAAGTGTTTTTTTGATGAAAATGAGCGCGAAAACCTAAAAGACCATATTAAAAGGAGAAGTTTTGGCTTGATTAGCAAATGTGTGCTATATGATTTATGGAAAGTTTGAATCTTTTAAACATGTAGTAAGTAGATAAGAGCCTTGTCACCATTTCTTATATTTCTCATCATTCACGATTGACTGATATTTGAATAAAGCTAAGATACTGTCAGGACTTGAGAGAAAGAGAAAGAGTAGGTATAATATAGAGTAGAGCGAATATGACAGACTAAGTTGTTGGAATGTTGCCTTCTTGAAAGTAGATGATATTATCGATATCAGTAGAAAACTCTGCCGCTGTTATGGTGGTCGAGCGTCCTCCTTCTTCGGTTCAGTGGGGGTAAGTAAGTGGGTGTTGACTTTCCTACGGTTTAATGTTGTGATAGTCTCAGGTGACATATAGGTGGACGTCTATACGTCTGTGCGTTCAACGTATTTATCTATGTAAGACATTAGCATTCCTCAACGAAATGAAACTTTTCCTTCAAAATGAACTTTTCTTCAATTAAATGAAATTTCTGTAGAACTTATTCTAAAAAAATTAGTTTCAGTAAAATACAATTAATTTGGTAGTTCAAATGCAGTCTTACATTCATATAAATTAATACAGATTTTTGGGTAGATCGTACTACCTCCGTTACTAGCCTCTAAAATGGCTTAAGACAATAAGAAACTATAAAGAAAAGCTGCATTAACTTCTAGTTTTCTCAACATTTAAACCAACATCTTTCTTCCCTTTTTCAACAAAATTTGTGTAACGAGTAGAAAATTTTTTGCCGTATTTATAAATGCTATTAGAACAAATGTTTGCATCCGCTACTGCAATTTTCTACAAACAAGATTTAGATTATCAAAAAGCAAAAAAAAATAGCATAATCAATGTTATTGGCAAACAATTAACAATGTGGATGAACACATAAACAAATCAATCCATAAATAACTTCTTTTTTAGGAAGATTGTTTCTAATTAGACTCGCCAAAAAAAACAGTATGTTCAAAGACAGAAATTGCGAGATGACTTTGAAGCATATTGATGCGAATATACTACTATATTTCAGCAACTTTCGTCACGCATTTCATTCTATATTTGCAAAGAAAATAGTAAGCAACGATGGATTCATTAATTAGTATATATAAGTAAGTAATTAGTATATTAGTACAAGTAATTAGTATATAAATAGGTGGCGTATAATAAAGTGATTTAGAATGATTAGATTTTTTTATGTAAATTTTAATCGGTAATTATTTTGATCATGTACTTATTGTGTAATAATGTGATTCTTACATAAACATAAGTAAATGGAGCATAAATTCGTAGGTTTTTATGAAAATAATTTTATTATTTGTTATTTAAATACATTTAAAAAAAGAAATCTAGTCTCTAAACGATTAGAGCAATAAATTTATGGGCTGTTATTACCTTATTTATTGCTCCTAACGAACCCAAGCATCGCATAGTGAATATTAACCCAGATTATGGTGGGAGGGAAGTAATTAGCTAAGTGGTTAGCGCGTTGGACTCCCACACGGAGGTCCCGGGTTCGAATCCATTGCTACCCTTAGATTTTTTCTTCCTAGGAGCTCACTGTTCGGTGATGGACAGTGTTGTCTGCAGCGAGAGAACACTGTCCGGAGGCCGGCAGTGCACTGAGAAGGCTCTGGGCGCTAATGACCACAGATGTTAAAGCGCCTTAAATTAAAAAAAAAAAATTATGGTGGGCGAGGAGGCTATCTTGTGAACAACTAGGGAGAGTGGCACCAGAGAGTGGTTATCTCTGACTTCAGTTTCCTCGTCTGGAATTTTCCAAGAGATGGATTGATTAAGAAATACAGCTTTGTTAAAAAATTCTCCTCGAAGAGTGAAGGCAGTGAATTCGCTCTGATATTAAGAACATGGCACTGTGACATAGTTGGCCATTGTGGGAACTGGAGCTGGAGTCTATAGCCAAGAACCAGACATTCAAAGTCTAAGAACAAATTGCTCAGTATCTTACTGGCGGAAATCCACGCAAAAGGAAGATGCGTCCAGTTCAATCTCGGAATCTGAAGAATCTGATCCTATCCGATAGCCAGGCTGATACAGTGATCCGATATCCATTAAAGCAATAAGCTCATGTGTTATTAATTCGAAAGCGATGTGACAATGCCTTGGGAAACTCACTGATCTTAGAAGAAATAATAAATACTGCATGTTGGGACTGGAGATTGGCAAGATCTTGGCAAAGAAAGACGCAGAAACCCCCTCTTTCATGAGTCCAGAACTTTTTTTGGAGATAAGCGACCAGTCTCTTCAATTAGAGCCCAGAAATGAGGAGGAAATCAAGAAAGCATTACCTGAAGAACCTTCCCAGAACTGAGGCAGGCTAAAATTTTTCTGGGCACCGATGGTAAGATTTATCTACGACCGGTAAAGCCTGTATCAGTCTGAACACAAATAGGCTTTTAATGGTGAGGGGTTTCCTCAGGAGCATTTAGACTCAGTTGGCTTTAGAAAGTGAATGTTAGGCCTAGAAAAGCACCTGCAGATCCTGTGGGAAGTTGGAGGAGACACCACTCTATCTCCAGATGGAGTGGTATAGCGTTGCCATCATTCAAAGTACGGTTTGGAAACATATCCACCTCAGAACTTCTCAGATTTTGAGATTTCTTAGATAAATCAATCTGGAAAGAACGTTTATTTTGAAAGGTCTCATCCCGGGATCGGTAGGGGAGCACAAAAGACTTCTCGTTGGTCGCACTGCATTATAACTCCCAATCAAAGACGATAGCTTTCACTGCCGCACAATTCTGTGTGATCAAGTTACTGCTTCCGGTGGAAATCAAATCCTGACATTGATGCGTGAATGTAAATCACTAGACCATCATAGGAACAATTAATATTTCCTAAACGAATGTGGCATGATTAATGATCAATGATTAAATGGTCAAATTTATTAAACAATTCTTAAAATTTACAATTTAATCTCCTGCACTATTATTGAAGGAATAATAAATCAGAAATCAATAAAATATGATATAATGTCTGTATTTTGTTCTGGAATTGACACTTTAATCGCCAATAAAAGAAATCGATCATCTCTGAAGAAAAGAGTAGAGGATATAAAATAGCTTTACAAGTTGTGTTGAAGGTAATTTTAGAAGTTAGAAGTGAAAATAATTGAAGACACGTGATTTATTTCAGCGTATTTAAAGCGTAAATGATGTATATAGTTTGTAAGTTATGAAGATAGTTCCCTGGGGAGTTTTACCATCACGTATTGTATGAAAGCATTATGGCCTGCCTGCCATCTGAGCCTTCTCATCCACATTTACTAGTTCCTGAAAATAGGGATATTATCAAATGGGCCGCAGTTAGTATAGTTTTATTTATTCACTCAAGTAAAAAAAAAAATGTAAAAATGCTGACTTCTAAGTCTTTAGTGACTAAATTTTACTCAAAAAGGATAATTTATTCAACGGATTATTATATTATGTCCAGAGATTTTTATCCAAGGGAAGAAAAAACATTCTTAAGATTAATTTAAGCGTTTTAAAAGCTAAAAGAAGATGGTAGTCAGGGCCTACCAGGGATCAATGAAAACGCGAAGCAGATTTTTTTATGAATATTGAATAATTTTTTTGAGTTCTCGAGAAAAAAAAAATCTTTTTATGAACATGACGTTACTCTCCATCATCTATTTATCGACTTCCAACGGGCTTATGACTGTCTGGAGAGAAAGGAGTTGCTGCTATGTATGAAGCAGTTTGGCATCCCAGCAAAATTGATCCAGCTCACCGGAATGACGTTATCCGTCACAAAAGGATGTGTGAAGGTGCAAGGTAATACCTGGGAACCGTTCCTCTTAAGTAAAGACTTGCGGCAGGGGGACCCTCTCTCCCCCTTACTTTTTACATTGGCTCTAGAAAAGGACGTAAGAGCCATACGGACAAGTCCCAATGGCACAATCTATAATAGATAAGCCAATATTTGGCATACGCAGATGATGTCGTCTTGACAGGGAGAACCAAAGCAGCGCTGGCGGGTTCTTTCCAAGAATTTGAAGCGGCCTCGAAGAAACTGGGCCTAAAAATAAATCAGGCAAAGACGAAGTTTATGGTGTGTTCTTAAAGAAACCTGGGTAGTTATGAAGCGCCTACATGCGCACCTTACAAGTTTGAGAGGGTGTCATCTTTCAAATATCTGGGAGCCGTTTTAACTGAAAGGAATGAAATGAGTGCAGAAATAAAAGGTAAGTTAACGACAGGCAATAGGTGTTTCTGGGCACTGCAGAAGGTGTTAAGTTTTCGAGAACTATTGAGGGAGGCAAAATTGATCGTCTACAAAAGTATATATATTGAGGCCAGTGGTTGCGTATGCCAGCGAGACGTGGGTGTTAACCAAGGAGGGTGAAAGACTTCTTCTTGCTTGGTAGAGGAAGATTCGAAGGAAAATCTTTGGCCCAGTAAAAGAAGGAGAAAGGTACAGGATTAGGAAGAATAGAGAAATAAGAGCGCTGTACCAGGAGCAAGATTTAGTAGGAAGGATTAAGAGGGGAAGATTGAGATGGCCTGGGGCATATAATAAGAATGGAAGATTCCAGATTCCTCAGGAAAATAACCCGAACCCAGGGGGGGCGAGAAAAAGAGGAAGACCAAGGTTAGGTGGCTGGATGATGTAGAGGAGGTCATCCGTAAGGACATGGAGAAGGATTGCTTTGGTGAGAGAGGGGGTGATAGAGGAGGCCAAGTCCTTCGCGCACCATAGAGCCAAAGGAGAGAGACATTGAATAATTTTTAAAATAATTAGTAAAAGAACACACAAATATATTTTAATTTTTCTCCTAGGCGCCTTGGTCTAAGTAACAACTAGCTGTGAAGTCCATTTCTATTTCATTGAATGGGACAGTGCATCCTGAATATTTTGAATGTCTGTCATTTTAGGTAGGTGGTGAAATACCAATTTGTATCCGAGGAACACGATGTCATAGGAGCTCATTTTAGTATCTGGTATGGATATTATAGGAGGGATAACTTCAGTCAATCAGAATGCAGTTTTTTAAGCTGGGTGTGCATCGATTTGTGATTGGCTAGACTCCATTTTTCACACCTTACAGCCCACCAATCAGAATGAAGTAACTAGAAGAAGGTACGAAAATTGCAATTTACAGCAAATTTTATACACTTTATTGGATTATAGCTATTTTTCAAGAAAGTTGATATTATATAGCAATTCCATGGAACCCGTATGCGGATCAGCGCTAGATCATCCGCATAAGCTAACAATTTAATATTTTATCCCATTAATAATAATCTTGCGCGCAACACTCAAACGACTTTCACTTTGCTAAAGATAGATTTAGATTTAGTTTGTTATAGGGGATTGCGCATTGCGCATTGCGACTTGAAAGATCTATTGTGCTCACCGAAGACTTCTCAGTGCATTGCCGACCTCCGAGCAATGTTCTCTAGCTATAGACCCTAGCTATAGACCAGTGCTCCGCAACCGGTATGCCGTGTACCGCCGCGCCCTTAGTATAATAGTAGGTATAACCTAGGGGTGGCCAGCCACGTGCCGCATGTGGCACTTCGTGCATGATAAATAATACCAAGAAAAATAATATCAGAAGTGGCTAATAAATTTAACCACTGTTTTTATTCAATTAACACGGAACAATACGATAGGATTTGAAATCATTTTGCAACCAATATATAAACTATGCAGATGCACTTTCTCTGCAAATGTGAGGGGAATTTATTGAGTAACGATGGGACGCTAAAACTTCACTTTGCCGAAGTTCCATTGGATGCTTTCTGGATTTCAGTTAGGAAAGAATATCCTCGGATTTCAGACCACGCTATTTCAATTCTACTCCCATTTTCAACAAACATATTTATGCGAACAAAGTTTTTCAACTCTAGTGATAATTACAAATGACAATCGGTCCTGCTTAAAACGTCTTGATCAAGAATTTCGTGCAGTATATAAAGAATTGAGTTCACTGGAACAACCTCAGGTATCACATTAATTGCTCTTTCTTTTCCAGTATATTATATGAATGTAGTTCTTAAGTTATGTATGTATATGTAACAATAAAAAAAATTATGTAATATTTATGCATTCTATTATATACGTATTTACTTTTGGTATGCCGCGAAATTCTTGTTTACGCCAGTAAACTAGGGGCAGAGATCCTACTTTGGGTACGTGTTTGTCTTTGTCTGTAAAGAGTAGAGTGTACGTAGTTTACATACTGTTCTGACGAAACCATGTAATATTGAGCTCTGATAACCAACCCATGGGGTCACTTCTTCCCAAGTAACTGCATACAACAGATACCCTTTGCGGGCTTACTACAGTTAATACAGTATTATAGAATTGACAAATTACTCGTATTTTCTTTAAACTTGATTTTTTTTTTTAACTCAGTTTTACCCTTGTTACAGCACCAAATCTTAGTCGGGAGCCATAGAGCTTTTACACTATCTACTGTATTTTTTGGCACTAAGCCATTCATAGAAAATCGATGATCTTTAGCGCTGTTCAGCATCTGTTTTAATTTGAAGCAAGCCCATGATAATTCCTAATATTTTCACCGCGCATGGTCTGCAAATTTCCGTCCAATAGAATCGCGACATCGGACCATTCAAATAGCATTCTTCCACCCGGTTCAAGCAGCAAGATATCGAATCTGTTATTATGGGAATAGCCCTGTCTCCGTGATCATCGTACTATTGCTGAATATCGTGCCTTAAAATAAACCTGCGGTCTGCCCATCTGTGGCTTGCATCGCCTGACGATTCTGGCTCTGTAATTAGTTACCGAACTGCAATCACTTTCACTAAGCGACGTATGCGACATTCCACCCGGAATGTTTACTTCATTTCTAAAATACTATCCTTTATCAGTTCTAAGAATATACGCATAACTCATTAAAAACGAGAAAGAATCACGTTGCTAATAAGATTTTTTATGCTATCTGAAATATCAGTTATAACTTAACAAAATAATTCTGTTTTGTATAAGTTAAATTACACGAGTAAAGTTTTAAAATTTAATTTGAGCAGTCATTATTATGAAAACGATGTTTGCATTGGTACAATGTAGGGTTACCAGTTTTGGGTTTGTTAGATATTAAGTTATAATGTTGGGTAGTAAAGGTAACAAACAATTACCAATTTTCTGTAACAGATTTATAAGAGAGGGGAATTTTACCCTGTTACAGCAAACAAATCCTCTTCAGTACGCTTCAAAGATAATTTTAATTTTGTTGCAAGCAGGCGAGGATGGGGGCGAAGAAGGCAAGAAGGGAAAAACAGGAGGTACAGAGTTAGTTATCCCTACTACAGCCATTTCTACTACTACAAAACAGGACGACCTCTCTTCTACCAGAGTACTTCACCAGCTTATAATAGAAAAATAACACGGTGACCAGTCAGCAATAAATAGGATTTAGGAATTGTATTTCTCGCTGAGTGAAGTAGGAGATTTGTGTGGAACCATTGATGTTGCAACATCCACTAGTGCGAGCCAGCCTTCTCTCTCTCTCATTCTCTCCCACTTTTCGAATACTTTTCCCAACGGTTGTTAACAGATTTATTGGGATAATAACTAGCCACTTCAAAAACTTAATTTAGTATATACACTTAATGCTTTATAATTAGCAATAACGATTTATACATTAAAATTTGTAGAGATGTTTTCACTGATGAAATGGTAATAGGGAAATTGGAAATTCTTTCGCATTCAAGTGGTTTATTTTAAAAGAAAAGTCAACTGAAACAAAAGAAGACAAAATAGTTTATGTCCAAAGATATTTTATTTAGAACTGTGAAACAATCAACTTCCTATTAACCCATGAACCATTGCTAGAATGTTGGCTATTTGTACAATTGTAGCGAATTTGATTACGTGAATATTTTTCTTTCCTTTATTGCGGAAAAAGAAGAATTATTACGAAATATCTCCAATTTTCAAAAATTCCAGGTTACACTCCAGGGCCGGATTTAGATATTTTAAGGCTTTAAGCTGAACTCTTTGTGTGGCCTACTTGTTAATTCTTTACAATTTTAGATGTCAATCATAAAAGAAGAGAATTAACATAAACATATTAATTCTAATAATCAATGTTTTGTTAAAAAAAATTATTTGCAATCTATAATAAAATAACGTACAACTTTAAAAGGTAAACACTAAAAATTTCGCTTTCGTGATTTTTTTTTTTAATCGCAAAATCACAAACAATGTCAGGAAAATATAAGTGGCGAATTTTTATCAAAAAAATTTGACTTTAATTTTCATATTTGTAGACAATTTTTGGAAGGGTAATACTCTCCAGGGAATGCTTGGGCGAGTTCGAGTTCAGGGATATCTTAGGATATAGTAGTCAGACCTGCTAGGGGAGTCTTCTTAGAAGTAGATTTTTTTCTCCTTTTTTCGGGCACCGATTATTAATAACAAAAATACTAATATTCAATATTAATAAGAATTAAATGTGTTGCCAAAGTTCCAAGTTTGAAGAGCATTAATTGACCGGAAGTGTGACTTACTGATTTTTTTTTTTTCGTTTCCAGCTCTTTTCTCAATGTAGTCATCAAACCAAAAAGATTGAAACTTTTTACCAAGAAATTTGATTTTAGAAGGTTTTACGAGAGTCGAGAGATCCCTCTTCCCTCTAAGAGTTATTTTATTATAGTGTATAGTTTCTCCTTAGATATATATTGATACTAACTAAACATATAGTAAAAATATCAAGTTTGAAGAAAATATGTCAATCATAATAAGTAAGAGAAAGGCGTGTGAATGTTTCACATCAGAAATTTTTCCTTACCAATTGGAGTGGCTGCAGGATTTAGTGGAAGATGAAATGAAAAACTCACTACTACAATTTTACTCACAATTTCTATATTTTACCAGTTACATTTGTGAAGAAATAACTAATAGAGTAGAGATGGAGAATAGCCGAGCGAAGAGTGATGTGGCAAGCGGTGGATATTTGATGGTATAAGTTGGTCAGAACTCTTGCAAGTTTCTAACAATCGTTTAGATGTTGCTTGTTTGGCTAGCTGTTTGAGAACTTCTTGAAAGACTGGTTTAAGATCCCTTATTACTTGTTCGTAGAAAGCTCTTGTTACTTGTTGAGAGTTGATTGTAGATTTTTTTGAAAGCAAGGTGTTTGTAATTAACAAAATTCTACTAGTCAAAGCTTGTTGCTTTTTTAATTCAGCCATTCAGCCTCTTCATCAGATTGTCATGATGATCAGTGCACACAATACATGGCATTCGTGGCGCGGTTGAGTGGCAAAATGACAACACATTTTTGCAATTCGTGGAGAAAATTCGCAATAGTGTTTATTTTCCATTACAAGGATTATTAACAACAAATTGGTGCGAAAAAATTAAGGCTCCCAGAAATCTCTTTGATAATGAGTATATAAATCGATGTTTGGAGATTAGTTCAATAAAATATAGACAATCTTCTAATCGTAAGTTTATACTTCCTACATACTAAATTCTATAAAACTGTTTTCATTGGTCGCATACTTGTAGTACAAATAGACAGACAAAATTATCATTTTATTGAAAAGTAGATTTAAAATTTACCCAACTTTTTTTTAACTCTCTGATTTATTAAGCACCAATCATCTTGGAAGTTAGAATTCTTTTCTTGCGGTATATACACTTGCTAAAACTCACATCTTATATATATATACATAAAAAAGGATGTATTCTTTCGTTAAAAGAAAGGAACGTTGACTACAACAGTATCCCATAGCGGCCAGTTATTTGTGACGAATGGACAATTGCTAGACTGTTACATAATGCATGCGCGGGGCCGGTAAGGTTGGATGTTATGTTTAAGGTCCCAAGGGAACGTATTAGGATTGTAACACTGACGTAGTTAAGGGATATGCTCAACTATAAATGATCCTTCTTCACCAAACCACAAATAAAGAGAGAGAAAAAAAAAATATAACTGACCCTCTCTCCATATTATAGCTTTGAGTTAAACCAGGATATTTTTTGTGTCGCCAAATTCACTTATGAAATCTTTTCTTTTAACACCTTGTTATAAAAAGCACTAACATTATTAAAACAAATGTTTAACCTACAACGGGAATATTTATAATTAATAAATCTACTTATCTATTCATTAGAATATTATGTAGAATTTACTGATATCAACCGTGATATAATTACTATATAACAAATAAATCATAGTAACATTCAATTTATTTAAATGAACTAGACGAATCGTTTATCTGTAAAAATAAAATGTATATTTTGGTCTGTAATTAATTACTTTCCTCTTACTGCTGCAAAAGAAAGTATAAATCGGCTCAATTTTTTTGGCAATTCGAGTTCTACAAGTTTTGAAGTCACGAAAATACAAAACTCATGTGGAACAAACCTCACAAACAAAAAGTTCATTAATTTTTCGTAATTTTCTCCAAAACGGCTCCAACGATTTTATTTAATCTTCTATTTGGAACATTTTTTCGGGGAAAAAATTGATTTTAAGTGTTAAACTTTTCTTTAAAATTATCTTTTCTCACAAACAACTTTCTGACGCCTATAAATAATATTATTAACGTACAATAAATGCATTATTGAAATTCGACATTACGGCTAAATGTTTCTCTGAAATTTTTGGGTATTTCTCGAAAACGGATCCAAAGATTTATTTTTTTGAAATATTTCAGATTCATTTGAAACATATTCCCAGAAAAGCTTATTTTAGAAGGTTTTTAGATCGGTGAGAATAAGCTTACCGTACAGATAAGCCGGTCATCTGTACAAGTTAGTTATGTTTGGGATTGATAAGGGTTATCGAAATTGAAATAGTGTTCTATAAGTCCTCAATTCATTCATCCTAATTGGATGAATTACGAATTCCAACAAGTATTCTGTCAATCATGGTTTGTTTGATTTTGATCGAAGACGCTCACAAGTATCTAAGAATAAAATAAAATGGTTCGGCACCAGCAAAGAAAGGCATGGATGGCGTCACCAGGTTTGAATGGCAACTTCATTCATTTTCCCACTCACCCATTAAAGCTAGATACACAAATTAATATCAAGCTATAACTTCTCACTAGCGTGGCCTAGTGTGTGACTTTACTTTCCTTATTACCTGGAAAGAGGAAGAATTGCGATCGTATCATATTTTCGAAATTGAGTTTTCATAGGAAAAACATGTTTTGGTCTGTATGTGTGTGTGTGTATGGGTTTCAACAGAATTCTAGATTACCATGAATGGTTCCATAATAGGCCAAATTACCTTGTAATCTTGTAAGGTTCTTAATATTATTCATTATTATAGTTTGGAGCATATTTTTTTATTAATATAAGGCAACAACATCTATGGTCATTGACGCTCGAAGCCTTCTAGTACACTGTCGGCCTCTGGACATGTTCGCTTCGTTACAGACAACGCTGACCATCACCGGACAGTGAGCTGTAGAGGCTTATAGGAAGAAAAAAGGTAAGGGGCACACTAGACTCGAACTCGGGACCTCCGCATGTAAGTCCAACGCGCTACCACTGAGCTAATCCTTTCCCTCGAATATATTTTAAAATTATTTGTACATTTTTAATTAGGTGTCTTGAAAATGCTGCACTATAGGGTGCAACACTATCCAGCCATACATAGTAAATATGCATTTAACTGGAAAAATACCAAAAAAAAAGATGAAGAAGTTTAAAAAAATTAATAACATCACAATGTTGATAAATTTTTACACCAAACGAATAATATTTAAAATACTAATTTTAATAAACTAAAAGCAAATAAATAAAGATTATGTGGATGAAATGAAGATTTTAACTGATCACAAATCAATTTGTAATTAATTCTATTTAATATGTATATAGCCAAAGAAGTGTAATATTTTTATTTTATTTTGAGAAAATGCTTCTAAATTGAATTGTTTATAAGAGAAGAGAAATGTATAAGTTTTCTCTTAAAGTAAATTTCCTGAAAGTAAGAAGAAGGTAGGATACAAGTTGAGTAAGAAAAACGATAAAAGTTTTATCAGAAGTACTGGGTGTATCAGTGTCTGGAGTCGCGCATCTCTCAATCCATACCCTCCACTAGATATATAGATATAAAGAAAGCAACAACGAAAAAACAAACAAAGATAAATGTTTGTGACAAGTTATATAAAAGAGAAAAAGAAGATGGCACAGTGCTGGATCGTGATAGTCTTCTAGAAGTCAAGTAAGTTGTTGGGAAGAAGCCATTAAGTACAACAGATGTCGGTCCTTGTTTAGAATGCTGATGCTTGCCTCCTATTTCACGGGCAGTCTACCACCACTGTGAACCGACCGTATAGTGCTTATGGTGTAGATCTGGATATATCCCCTCCCCCGCAGATAGTCACTCTCATTCACAACACAAACACTTTTAAGCGAAAACACCTTTTTTTTATTATTTCCAATTCCTTTTTTTTTCCTTTTCTTTATTGAAATTCAATTTGATTTAGAATGAAATGCTAATCACAACCAGGTAGAAATAAAACAATTACTTTACCTGACTTTGTCATCTGTGCCCCCCGCCCCCCTCCACAAAAGACCAAATATTTACTTATTTTGCTGCCGGCAAATGTTTTTCAATTGTAAGCCAACAAGCATATTTTGATATTGGTAGCTGCTAGAATGACTTGGTAAGATACTTCAACCCCAAATTCCAAAGTATTTCAGTAAATTTGTTAAAAGACTGCAAACATTATTGGGGTGAAGTCTTGAGCAGCGTTACAAACATTCATACACCACATTATTATCTCCAATTGTCGATTAAAACTGCAGTATTTCCCAGAAATCAGATTAGAGTGGACAAAGAATTGACTGCCTTCTACCAGAATTGACAGTTTAAAAAGTATTTTATTTTTTGTTAAATGTTAAGTCTTCTGATGACTGTTCAGAAAGCAGTTTGCTCGCATCGCAACATAGTTATGCAGCCCCACTTTTTTTTGTTCCTTTACAATAAAGTGTTGTTTGTTTGTAAAAGTATAGTAATGTATTATTTTTATTTAATTTCTTATTTTCTCAATTATGTATCAAAATAATTGTTATAATCATAGTATTTATTAATGTTCTTATAAATGTAATTTATATATGTAAATTACGAAATTTATTAACGATGTAATTTAATGCTTTTGTAGAACATATTGTCAATAAAGAGTTAACAAAAAAAAAATCTGAAAAATTAGAATTTGGAGTTCAGGCTGTCATAGATCAAATGGGTATAAAATGTTCACTACCCTGGAAAGTGCTGCAACCTTGTGGCGATGTTTATAAACAAAACTTTTTGTAAAATTTTATATTAAGATTCTAACTTTTTATTTGTCAAACTAATACTGTATACAATTGCTATATTGTGGATTTATGTGCTATAATGATATTTCACATAAACAATTCATTACAGATCGACCAACCATGTTTACAAAAACTGCCAGTAGAGTTATCTTCAAATTTCTGGAAACTTGTTTGTTATAAGTAATGACATCATTTAAATTTACAAATCTATTTTAAATAATAGGATTTCTGGGCATTAGGTTCAGGATTTTTTAAGTAATAGGATTTTTATTTGGAGTTCAAACTGTCATTGAAGCTCTACGACTTTTACATTTTACATTTCCTAGTAAGTGCTGTATGTAGTACTAGAAGTTCTAAAAGCCTGGAAGAGCTTTCTTCCTTAAAGGGCTACTTCTAGTGTAGATACCATGTTATATGGAAATTTTTGGGAGGTGGATAGGTTTTCCAAATTAGGCGCCTATCTCCTTTTCATCACCCCGAGCCTACTGTTGGTGTATCTTTAGAGTTTAGACACATGTTTATCAAGCTTCCATTCATTGATTCACAGCATTCAGCTAAGTGGGTAGCCGCTAGTTTAAAATGCTCACTGGATGTTCGGACAGGGCTATTAGTGAGATGTTGCTGTGTCGTTCATGGAGCTCTCTTAGACATGTGATGGATCCCTTATGGACCATTGTGACTTAAGGAGACATCTCTATGTAAAGGGGCTCATCTCTGACCCCTTTTGTAGAGTCAGTGAGACAGAGAAAGAAACACTCATCCATCTCATAACAGATTGCTTGGGTTGTAAGGAAATTAGGTTCAGGATCTTTGGCCGGAACAGGATGTTTTTGGAAAAGTTTAGCCTATTTCCATTAAGTTTATGGTCCGATTTGTACGGACTGCGGTAAATCTTAGATTGGTAGTTATAGTGAATCCAAACCATAGAATGTGTTATAAGTCACATATTCACTTGTCGTAGAAAAAAAATAAAGATTTCCTTTCTACTCTTAAAATGCAAGGAAGAAGCGGTAAAAAGAATCATTTACCACTAATTTTTTTGTACTTTTTTTTTTTAATAAGACATGAGGGACAATAAATGAAACAAATTTAATTAAACAGGTAACTTCAATATTTTTATTTACAAAGTATCAAATTAATATAAACATAAAAATAGTATTGAAAGAAAGAACTTAACTTCAATAAAGTACAAATCTTACCTAAATCAAATAAAATAATGTTGATTTATATAAATAAGTATTGGCTTTAAAAAAAAAAAAACTTTAAAAGATATATCCATTTTAAAAATTGAAATCGTCTTAATTTCAACAAGCAAAAAATTGGTTGGCTGGGACCAAAGAAGAAACTTTTTATTTTTAAAAAAGTTTATTCGACGTTTCGGACACCTTTGGTGTCCTTCCTCAGGAACTACAAAACAAAAATACGGAAATAAGAAAATTGTATGATAAAATATAAACATATAAACATTAAATCTTTAATTTATTTCCGAATTTTTGTTTTGTAGTTCTTTAGGAAGGACACCAAATGTGTCCGAAACTTCGAATAAACTTTTTACTTTCCCTTACTTAAGAGGAAGTATTGTAATCGTGACTAATTTTCGATATTGAGTTTTCACCGGAAATATCCGTTTTGAGGTCCCCTGAGTCCAAAAAAGTGGTTTTCAGCAAATGGTCTGTGTGTGTGTGTGTATGTGAACAGCATAGCTCTAAAACGAAAAATCGTAGAAAGTTCAAACTTGATATTCCACTTTACTAGTTGTTTTTTTTACTTTTTTGTGTTTTTCTCAAAAATCGCTCCGACGATTTTCTTCAAACTTGGTATATCAACTACACATACAAACAGCTACAACTTTTATTTGTAACTTTTCTCCGGGAAAATTCATTTAAGGGCACTTCTGGGAGAGAGGTGGGGTTAGGTTTTCATTTAAAGTGCTATTTCAGTTTATTAGACAAATTTATCATCTAAATAATGTTAATTAGAATTGAATAAGTTGTTGAAATTCCGAATTTCAAAAAAATCGGATAACTGGAAGTGCGTTTACATTACCACTTTACTAAATGATTTTTTCACGTTTTCGCGATTTTCTCAAAAATGTCTCCGAACTTTCTATATAAACTAAACATACAATGATCTACAACTTTTATTTAAAACATTTCTCTGTGAAAATTCATTTAAGAGCACTTTTGGAGGAGGGGGGTTATATTTTTCTCTAAATGCTATCATAGCTGTTTATACAACTCTATCATCCAAACAATATTAATTAGAAATAAATAGATGGCCAAAATTCCGAGTTTCAAGAAAATTAGTAAACCGGAAGTGCGCTTTTACTGGACAGTTTTCGATGAATTTCATTAAATTTGGTACACAAACTATAAAATGTATCAATTATAATTTTGAGAACTGCAGTAAGAGAAAGTTGTGTGAATGTTTCACACCAGATTTTTTTAAAATAAAATGTGTTTTTTTTTTGCCCCAGCCAACCAATTTTTTGCTTGTTTAATTAACAACGGCCAAACAAAAATATTGTTTACATCTTAATTTCAATTTAACCATTTTTAATTTAATTTTTATACCTATTTCATAAAAACAAATCACATTTTAAAAAACATATTACAAATAAAATATAACTTAAATCTTTATTAGTATAACCTTACTTAATACTACTCAACAATCGAAGTGCAAACCCAATAAATCTTTCCAGTTATAAATAAGCCCGTGGACAAATCTGTGGATAAAAAAAAAATCTCCTTAAGATTTCCAAATGCTTTTGGAGTGAATCTGAAATGCCCAGTCCGAAAGTCTTTGCTAACTTATTCCGGAAATACGGTAACGACTTTAATTAAGGCAAATGGGACTCGAGCAATTGCTCTAAATGACTTCCAGGAGATTAAACAGATCTTAATACAAGAATGGAACGGTTATTCAACTGAAATCAACAACAAAGTTGTCGTTTCCAATCTGTACCAAGAAGAGATCACCTTGTGATTGTGCCATTACTAAGATTATACATTTTATTAAGACTGAATTTACTAATCAAAAAAGTTTTTTATATGTTCTACATTTTTTAAGACTTATAACTTCCCCTTATTTTTTATAAATACACCTTACATAATACCTGGTAATCTAATCATAATGAATGTCGAAACATTTCATGCGCATTTGTTCAAACCAGTCTTTACTTAAAAAAGAGAAAGATATACTTGGTATTGCCACTTTAAAAATACTGAGTAGCCTAATTTCTGAAATTTATGTTAACATAACTACGTAGTGAAAATTGAAAAACATAAAAATTAAGAAACATCTAATATAAAACCTAAATCACAAATTTAATCACTCGGCATTAAAATAAAAGAATAGAAATACTATGATTTTCGTTTTCACAAAATTGAGATTCAACAGTCATGATCATAAGTGCCAAATACAGAAGAATTGTCCGAAAGGAGGTGGCCTATGTTCTCTATGAGCAGGAACGTTTCATATATCAGTGGTAGAATTGTCTGTGGTTATCAAGAAACCCTTTCTCTCTGCGCGCTCTAGCACGTTCAAACAACCAATTCACTTTTGACTGATGTGATCTAATTTTTGTCCTTTGATTTCCCATATTTAAAAACCAATTGTCGTCTACTTTAACAGATTTGTGTGTTTCATTGCATTTTAATGAGTAGCCATTTTTGCAAGATTCTGAGACAATTCGACGATTTTTTCTATCGATATTATTAGGATATTTTATTCCATTGAAATTTCCATTCTTATTTTCATTACCGTTTTCAAAATTTGTTGATATTTTCTCGTTAATCTTTTTTATTGATTTCATTTTATCATCAGGAGGAACTCTTTTCTTCAGGAATTCTTGGTTATACAGATTTTTTATGTTCGCATTTATTTCCTCTCTGTTCTTCTGTGTCCTTTCCATTATTTTTGCTCGGAAATTCTCTTCTGGAGTCTTAGTGTTGAATTGCTCGTGACCATCATTAGATAATATTTCTTCATCACTTTCACTTGGCGTTATGGGACTTATATTTCCATTGTTGTTATTAAACTTTTTATTTTCCTTTCTCCAAAATTTATCTGATATTTGACCACCATCAGTTTTCTTACCATTTTCCCTAACAGTTTTCTTATTCTTTTTCCAATGTTTAGTAAAATTCAGCATATCACATTCTTGAAAAGTGATCACTTTATTAATTTCAAAATTGCAAAGTTTTTTATAAAATGAGTACATTATTCCATTAACACTTCTTAATACATGTTTTGCAAATCTTAATTTCATTTTTCTAATATCACTCTGTAGTGACTGCGTAAATTTGTTTAATTTATAACCCCATTTTGTAATAAAAGGTTGAACATTTTTATGCTGTAATACAACCGTTGATAAATCTTTTAAATGCACTGGTATTTTATAAAACAAATCTAAAGTATTTTGAATGCTTTCATTATACATGTTAGCAAAAATATCATTAAAAATTGTAGAATAATTGAATTTTTCGTTAGTGGCATCTGATTTAATATTTTCATTATTAACTTTCTTAGTATTAGGTAGATATGAAAACTCCTTATAGAAATTTATTAATTCAATTAAACCATTAAAAGTATCGTCATCATAAAGGATTGTCTTCATATCAGATGGATGGTGTTGATCAACTTTCTCTGACTGAAATTGTTCAGAAGTTTCTGCTGATGATTCCTGAGCATATTTTTGCAATCCATTTACAACTACAAAAAGGTAAAAATATTAGTGTTTCATTATAATTATATATATATCCCACTATAAAAATATAACTAGAAGCTAATTTCTAATATATATTTAAAACAAATTTATTTTTAAAAAATGCAATTTTATAATAAAAAGTAGTTTTTTTCTAGAAATAAAGTTTTGGTGAGCAAAATATTTGGAGAGCAAGACTAAAAAATAGTTATTTGTGATGGTGGCAGAAATATAGAAATATATTTTATTTGATTCTAACATTAGCTGGCAAAAAGGGTACACAAAGGCTACCGTTACAACAGAGTTCATGAACTTGTTTACCATTGTCTTTGGCCCTTCTCAAAGGGGAGGATTTGAACCATGAAGAGAAGGCATTCTTTCAAGACAGTCTATATTCTGCTTTAAAAGAAGTACAGTCTGCATTACACATTGAATTAGAACACATGTACCAGGAATCACTCTCTTAGCATCAGCGCCAGTCATAAGTTAAAACGTAAGTCTAGTTTCCATATATTAATAAGCTTTTTACATTCATTGCAAATAACTTGTAGTTGTTATTTTAAGAGAATATATTTATTGTTAACAGTATGATCTCTTGATTATTTCTACACAAGCCCTCACATAACCGCTCACGCCACAAGCTACTACAACACAACACATCAATTTCACATTTCATATTTATTTGACAAAGGTGCAAAGCGATACTTCACTCCTCCAGTTCAGCTTTATTCACAAGATCGCATGCGAGTGTGCAATAGAACGAAATTGTAAAAAACTTTACCCCCAAGTTAATAAATATTTATATTTTTTCTACAACAGATGAAACATTTAAAGTGGATATAACAACTGGGGAGAAATAAGCACTAAGAATATTGAGCACCGAAATGTGGAAGGTTGTAGAACGTAACGTAAAATTAAGCAAAATTATGTTTTCTGATATTTATTTTTTTGTTAAATTGATTTTAAAATGTTAGGTTAAGAACTTCTTTTTTTCTTCAATATTTGACAAATTTCTTGAAAACCGTAATATTTGTTTAATTGAAAGTTGGCAACACTGTATTCACTTTTAATCTGTAGAGATTAAAAAAATAACTTTAATCTCAAGACAATAAAACTACAACTTTAACAACAATGTTGTTTATTTTAGTGCAAATGAGATACTCACTAAACATAAATGTTTGTTAAGTAATTTATTATATTGTTTCTCTTTGGAAAATACAAAAAAACAAAAAAAATCTGGTGTGAAATACTCACTCAACTTTCTCTTACTCCTCTTAATACAGTTATATATAATATGAAAAATTTCCATATTTCCTAACAGAAAAAATACACAGGTGATGGGAAGACAAGTGCCAACCTACCAACAAGGCACATAGATTGTGATTACATTGTAGAGAGCCAATAATGAACAAACACATTTGAATTGTAACGTCCCAGATTCCTCGGAGTCTTACTGGCTTCCAAGGTGGAAGAGGCTCGTTGCAACATGGGCAAAACGTCGGTTTATAGCAAACCACTGATGCGGTCTTGACCCGGAAACTCAAGTGTCAATTGAAACTACCATTGAAGACAAATGTTTAAAAAAAATGTAACAAAAACAATTTCATAACGTCTAATTAAACTGTTAAAAGAATTACCTTCAGTCAGGTGCTTCACTTGAAGTTTAAGATTTTCGTTGCTATCTCGATATATTCGCAATTCGTTAATTAAACTTGCTGTAATAAAAGTATATTCAAAGTTATTATATAGGTATTTATGGAAACAAGCGAAAATTATAATAGTATAACTTTAAACATACCAACATCAATTTCATATTTACTTAGCACAGGCGCAGGTACGGTAGTTTTAAATCTGTCATCTGTAGAGAAGAATGTTAAAATATAATATAGCTGATTTTGCATAAAATTATTATGTGCATAAATGTATTAATTTTTAAATAATTATATGAACCAATTATTAATATTGCTAAGCGTACAAAAACATAACGGACGGGGGAATTATTATTATATTATCTCCATCCCTATTATTGTATTTGCACCAAAATAATCAAAACAGAAATGAAAGTACACCATAATTAATTACCTTCAGGTATGATGAGCACAGCAAGACCAACTACAAAAACCGCGAGACAAATGTAAACTGCATCTTTACATCCTGACAATGCAGATGCAAATCTTTCTGCTTGTGAAAAGTATCCCAAAAACGTATCTCTCTGTACACATTCTATATCTGATGTCGAGTTTATTTCAGCTGATTGAGTTTCTTCTGTTTCTCTTGAGTTTTCTTCATTGTGATATCCATCATCATGGACAAATTCCTCAGATGAATCAGTGTTACCTACTACATCTGAAATAAAAAATTTTAAAGTCGTTTCTTGACTATTTATTTATTAAATAAATTGCATTTATTATAATTTTAGTTCAAAATTTCTTATAGGGCGCCTATTCAAGGCCCAATACGCGACACTCTTAAACAACTTAATGTCAACAAGAAACTGGATTTTTACAAATTAAACTCTATCTCTTCTTAAAGGCACCCAGTAAAGAAAACTTGCAATTTCAGAACAATTTATAAAATAGTATTTATAAATGTCAGAACAAGAATCCTTTTTTATTTTTTTTAGGAAAACAAAGTCTGCCTTAATTAGTTTTATTTGCAATAGCGTAAGAAGTCAAATGTACGAAAGAATAGGAATATAATCATTTTAATTGATGTACTTCCCACTTTTTGGTGAATCTGATCTTCAGGGAGATAAATAAAGCAAAAATATGGAAATTTAAAGAAACCAGAAAAGAGGAATGAATGCTGCAGTGTAAATCGGAATATAGAGACATAAGGAAGTATTCTGGCGCTCCGCAAAGAGATGCTTTAATTTTACTTTTAAAGAGATGCTTTTTTTTTTATTTTAATGAGAGTATGTCTAGGAAAGTTTTAAGACTGTAAAAAGGACTGACAGTTCAATGCACCACAGTCAAAAGTAACTTCTGATTGGTCACGAGGATTCTTCTGAAGCTGAGGATTACTCACTTTGTTCGGGAAACACTGAAAGAAACTGTTCAGTGAAATTTTTGGATGGAACCAAGAAACATCTAATTTGAAGTTTTGCATTTTTCTAGGTCATTACAATTCATCGATTTTATATAGAGGAGCTGACTTCCACTTATAAAGTTTCGGTCACACTTAAACTGACTAATTAATTAAGTAATAAATCATTTTTAATTATAAATTACCAGACTTTTAGTAAATATTGAAGGAAAAAGATTTTTTTCTTCATATCCTCATTCACAGTATAGGTAAATGTTTTAACCTAATCAAATAAAGTTTAAATAAATGTACCACACATGGTGAGGAAAAAAGCTAATCCTCGTAGGCTTTAATTCACGTATTACAACCTCCATTTACTGTTCGAAAAATAAAAACGATAAAATGTCAGGAAGGTTTGATCCTAAGGATCTTCAGAAGTCTAATCTAAATTCAAAAGACACTAGGCTCTTTTGGCTGAACTGAAGCAGAACAATGATATTCGCCTTGGTATTTTGTAACTTACCATTCTGAATTCATATATAATAGCTACCTAACTTAGCTTCAAATAAATATATCAGCACGTAAACTATGGAAATTCAGAATGTCTTTATATTTCCAAGAGTCAAAACAAAAGACTCTTTTGAAAATATAATCTGCTTTCATGACCTTCACCCCATATGTGCGAAGAGCTTATGCAACGCAGAAGCTCAACAGTTGGACAAAAAATTCACCAGTAAATTTGAAATGTACCAAATAATTCTTCGAATGTCTTTTGACGTTCAATAAACAGGGTACAATCAAAGCATAATATAATATTCTACGTAAAAATTCGATTTTATTAGCCAATTTTGGATAATCATTAAGTTGTTGTACTTTTATTTGTTTCAAAAAATTAAACTGTTAAAATTTAAATTCAATGTTTTTAAACTATTTTTGACCTTATTTTCACCAATCTATATCAATTTTATCACTCTTTTTAAAAATTAAATTAAACCCATTTTGTTTGTTAAACTTATATAGATTCAAAAAAATCCTATAATGAAAGAAATTTAGTTTGGCTTTAATATAAGGCCGACATTTGCCCAGAGTTATATTACTAGAGTCGTTATCAACATAATATTGATTTCTGGACAAAATGCAAAAAATTGTCATTAAAAAAAAATTATAAAATAACTACCATTGTTATCAGTAGAAATGGGTTCTTCAGGAGAAGTTGTCTGTAATGCCTCTTCTTCATTTATAATTTCAACACTTTCAGCATCACTCGTATTTCCACTAATTTGGACATCCTTGTTTTGAATGAGATCCCATTCTTCAGATTCAGTTTCGGATGCATCATTTATAACTTCCATTTGCATTTGCTCAGTCATTTTAGTGCATGTCTTATTACATTCACAAAATAAACATACTAAGTCATCACAACTAGGCTGTCACTAGTTTATAAATACCAATACCAACCATAGAAGTTGATGTAAATAACCTTACAGGAAGTAAACATTACTGTTATCATGTATCACTTTTTTGTTGCTAGTTACGTTTGTTGACAATGCTGGTTTCTACATGATTGATAATTGCGCATATTGCAAAGAACCAAGAAAATTGAGTTGGGAAGTAAATTTTGTCGTCTGTTCCATAAAATGTGTTTTTCCTTGGATAAAACTTTACCACTTTAAACAATGGTCCTGTTTTCTCCACTCCTAACAAAGTTATGTTAGCGATATATTAAGCAAGTATAAAGATTTGTTGTGAATTATGAAATATTATTTGCAGATGATACTGTTATATACTAAGTTTTGCAAGTCGAATTATATAATAACTCCACTTTTATATGAGAAATTCAGGACCTTTGCATTATTTTTCACTTTTTTTTTTTTTTAATTGCGATTTAATTACCACCATTGCTTAATAATAATCACCAGATTATTTGCGTCTTCGGTAAATATTATTCATGCGGAGATACATAAATTTGGTACTTTAACAATGTCTTTGAGGCATGTAATTCTGTTTAAAATACAATAGTAAGCCCTTCCTTTCTAGCTCTTCCAGGCAACTGCTTCATTTCCGCGAAGCCCTACTTTATTTGTAAAAAGAACAAGTCAGCTAACAATATACGAGAGTATAGTCAGCATGGTGCTCATCGCAAAATCTAATGAGACTTAGATCTTTAGTGGCTCAGTGTCTGATATTTGTTCAATAAGTGACTCAAAAGTAGGGTGTAATCCTTCAAACTTTTGTTATAGGAATATGAAGCACAAAAGGTGCTGCAACACGCTAATGAAAGAGAATTTTTTCCATAACAGCAGCATAATACATAGACATTTTATGTAAATAAGAATCCAAATTTCAAACTTTCAATCAAGTATATTGACTTCAAGCATTCACTGGCACTTAGATTTGACACCCTGTGGCACTTCAAGCTTGAAGTTGCCTTCAGTTTCATATATTCTCAAGGTATCAAAAAATAAAAAATTTCAAAAGAAATTTGTCTCTTATTAATGAGCACTACATAAATACAGGTAGAGACATTCCTTGCACTCCTTAGAAACTTAGCGGAACAGAAGCGAGTAACGTTCTAAACTTCAATCTCGGATGTTTAGAGCTATTATCAGTCAAACCTCTTTCTGTACTAAATACCTTTAGACTAAGATTTTGCATCGCCCATTATAAACATTTTATATATAGGAGTCCCATCATTCGTGTTGGGACTCGGAACAATGTTATTCCAAGTTATAGATATTTATGTGATAAAATTATCACTGAAAAATATAATCAACAATTAGTTCGCTGGCATAGTCTTTGCTAGTAATCTTGTATTCTATCAAAATTGGATTTGATGACTAAGACGTCAATAGTCAATAATAATTGAAGCTGAAATTAACAGAATATGAATGTGAGCAAACTTGGGCGATTATTGTATCCACAATGTGCGAAGTAGCATCTTCTTTTCCTTTTTTATTGAGTTTCGGGTATTCGAATATCTGCGGAGATTTTTGATAAACGAAGTAGAAAGGCCAAAGTCAACCTTTTCATACTGTTCAGTTTTCTTTGTAGATGTTCGAACGCTTGAAAAGTTAGACAAACAAAAAGATGGGGAAATAACTTCGAAAGGCAAAATGCAGAATATTATTGCATATTACAGAAAGTGGATTATTGCTGAACTTGCTCCAGTTGTCAGATATTACAAACATTTGATGTAATAACAAAAATAACGCTTAATTGAATATGATCTATCATGTAAAGATCTTAGGTACGTGTACACTGTAGGGCAAAATCTAGCTAGATTGTAGAGACCCTAGCTGGATAAATCTAGTGAACACTGTTCACTAGAGTGACTTTATTCTCTATTCAGAGTGACATTGAGCTCTTTTGAGATAAATTTAGCCAGACTTCTCTAGTTGCTGTATACACTGGAAGCGTGTGAGACTTAAGGCGTATCCTACTTGCTGTATGCATCGTGAATTTCCCTATAATGTCTCCGAGGAATAAAATAACAGCTGCTGCCATTATTATAATTAGGAATAAGAAGAAAAGAGAAGAGAAACGTAGTGTGTGGGAAACAAAATGGGTTTTACAAGGAGAAGAAAAAGGACTTTTCACAAATCTATTAAATGAGTTCCAAAAAGAAGATGACAAGTCGTACAAGAACTTTTTGAGAATGAGCCATGAAGATTATGAATGTTTATTAAAGAAAGTGGAACCCCTAATAATAAGAAAAGATACTCATTTAAGACGGGCAATTCAGCTTCAGAAAGACTTACTCTTACCTTACGATTTTTGGCAGCAGGTGAGTAAAATAATTAAGGTTAAAGCAAATAAAATTTATTTTCGAACAGCAACATAAAAATATTATTCCACTTTTTTTTAGGAGATAGCTACCATTCCTTATCCTATTTATTCCGGATACCGGTTACGACTATAGCCAGAATTATTCCGGAAGTGTGTGGAGTGATATTTAAAGTTATGAAGGTACATTATCTTCAGGTGAGAATCGTGTAAAATAATCTTGTAAGTAGCACCGACTTGTGTCACTGTTTGGTTGAGATTTTTGTTGATTTGCTTCAAATGATGGTTCGAGTGATTGAACATGGTTGTTGTGATATATTTAAGGAATGCGTCAAGTTGATTATATGGCGTAGCCGGCGATAACAAGGGTGTTGTTGACTTTGATGAATAAGAAAATTCGTTATCATCTTCTTCGCTCACAGAAACTATAGCGTTTTGAATTATACGTTTTAGCCTTCTTCGCCTTGCATCTGAACGCAACTGTCGTAGTTCCGCAGCTACGTAATCTCCAAACGCAATATTGTCGTCGGTTGGTGGCTTTTTGCAGTGTTGTCTTCTGCTTCATTGCTTCTATCTTTGTTTGCAACCTTTTTTCCCTTTATGACTGCAGATGTAAGATTTAAATCACTTTCTTCATTATGTTATAACCATCGCGATATCCTCCTGAGAAGATTGCTGAAATAACATGAAAGTTTACTATTGTTGGGTACATTCGTAATATCACTTGAGGAACACTCAAAGAAAACGCAATAAATTTTTCAAGCTGGTAACAAATTACCAATGGATAAATTGAATTTTGTATAATTGCTTCTCAGTAAATGTAGGTGTAATGTATAAAAAAAGTGCTAATATATTATATATTGGACACAGTAGCCTTAATTAAGCAATTATTTAAGATGGGTAAAACTTTCAGACTCCACCATCAGAGGAAGAATGGTGCGTAATAGCTAAGACTTTGAGGAGATATGGAACTTTCCAAACTGTATTGGAGATCTGGATGGGAAACATGCAGTAATGAAAGCACCAAAAAACACTGATAGTCTCTACTTCAATTATAAGGGAACATTTAGCATAGTTTTGATGGCATTGGTAGATGCAAAGTATAAATTTTTATATGTAGATGCTGGCTGCAATGGACGTGTATCCGACAGTAGGGTTTATGCAAATTGTTCCTTATCCGCAGCTTTGGAAAATAACACATTGAATATACCGAATCCTAGACGACTTCCAAACAAATCTGAGCCTGCACCTTTTGTCATGGTGGCTGATGACGCATTTGCTATGCATGCTACTAAAGCCGTTTCCTTTTACAAACCAACCCGGATTTAATCGTGTTTTTAATTACAGACTTTCGAGAGCTCGAAGATTTGTTGAAAATGCTTTTGGGCTAATATCAGCATAATTTCGTGTTCTAAGGAAACCAATAGAACTTCCTCCAGAAAAAGTAAAATCAATTGTACTCACAATATGTGCTTTACATAACTTTTTGCTATCCAAACCCAGTTCTGCAAATTTATGCGCACCATTTCATTCGGAAATTGCTGGCTTCCATATTCATGTTAGTTGGAGAAATGAGGGACACCCAGATGCAACTTTGTACTCTTTGTTAACTACATATGTGAATAAAGATCATTCAAAAACTGCAAAAAAAATATACGTGAACAATTTAAAAATTACTTTGTATCATCACAACATGGCGAAATTCCGTGGCAATATAACAATATTTAATCTGAAATCTTGAAAAAAAGGCTAATATGTAGATTTGCACTGAATTATGTTGTATGTTATTGCAGTAACATGATAAGTAATAAACGAGTGTTTCATTTCTCACTTACGTCATTTTCAAGGGTTGAACAACATTCTGTGCCTTCCTGTAGACCATACATAAATTACATCGCATTGAAAAATTCCCATTTACTTGTCCACATTTTTTCATCCGCTCCTTGACCACTCTTAATTTTTCATTTTTCGAATTTCAAAATTGAGTTGGCACCTTAAATTGTGCCATTTCCTTCAGTTTCTGATTCAGAAGTACCGATAGCACCAGCAATTTCTTTTTTAGTTTTCCTTTTCTATCTCTGTTTCTGTATTCTTTTAACGTCACATTCCACACTCGGGATGTATTTCAATCATATCGATTAAGTTTGAAGTTGTAAATGTATCCCATTTTATTTTTTGAGACATGATACCTATCTATGCGCAGTTGAAAAAAACCACAATCACTCTTGATAGAATACGTATGTTACACTATTTAGCCGATCAAATAGATTCGGAAGTCTCTGACAGTAAACTGTAGACGGTGTGTCACTACGCTATAGCCAGATTTATTTTTCTCTACCGAGATCCTAAACTAAATTTCGCTAGACTGCTCTCAACGCCGTGTCCACTTGTAATTAAGATCTTAGATAGCTTCGCGAGACAAAATCTAAGGAAAAAGTCTACAGTGTTCACGTACTATTAGTAACATTACAGCCATTTTAAAATTAAACAAATTTTCACAAGAAATTAAAATAAATCTTTTCTCAACTTAACAACTAATAGTCCACTTATCGCAAATATGAAGTTAGACTATTCTT
Organism: Triatoma infestans; assembly: GCA_011037195.1. Lineage (NCBI taxonomy): Eukaryota > Metazoa > Arthropoda > Insecta > Hemiptera > Reduviidae > Triatoma > Triatoma infestans. The sequence goes on along the minus strand of JAAEAF010000984.1, from coordinate 26,368 downwards.
GCAGAACTAATCGTAAAGATTCACATATAACCCACTTTCATAAAAATTTAGTCGAAAAATTACCAATTCCAGTAGATATATATATATCATACAAGGGCAGAGTTATCTATTTTATTTATTAAAACAAAAAAAAAAGGAAATGTCAAATAATACATTCGTTCACATAATTAAAAAATAACTTTTATTTTATTTGAGTGGAATAAACCTGGAACTGTGTGTAGCACCAATACCAGGCCGACCATGTTTTACAGGTTTGTATGTTACACTAAACTCTCCCAGATAGTGGCCGATCATTTCAGGCTAGAATAAAAGAAATTGGAACATTAAATAAAATAATAAATTTTACATTCAACTCTTTTAAAATAATAAAAATTAGAGAAGCATGAAATTGCAATACCTTAATTTCAACTTGATTGAAAGTTTTCCCATTGTAAACTCCAACTATACTTCCAACCATTTCTGGTACAATTATCATATTACGTAAATGTGTCTTTACCACTTCTGGCTTTTCATTTGGAGGAGCCTCTTTTTTTGCCTTACGTAGTTTCTTTACCAAAGCCATTGGTTTACGACGCAGACCCCTAGAGAATCTCCTACGTGCACGGCAGTGCATCAATTTGGTCAACATCTCTCTAAAAAGTAACATACATACATTCTTCATCGTAATCCAAAAATTAGATAATCAACAATTTGCTACAAAACAAACTATACACAGAATCAAATCTCATCAACAAATAGATGAGGTAAAACGGGTAGATGTATTGGTCCTGCAAATTCATGAGTTCATTTCTAAAAGTTCTTAGAAATATTTCATTAAACTACTTACGCTGGCATATCGAGCAATTGATCCAAGTCAACACCACGGAAAGTAAACTTCCTAAAAGTCCTTTTCTTCTTTTGAGTTTCGTCTTGCTAAAATATTAATAAATATCTTATTAACACTCTGAAAGTACCACATCTTTCCTTTTAATTAAACAAATAAATATTCGGGTGTTTAAAGCTGTTACTGAACACCATTTTCTTATGTTTCCATAATAAAATCCCGTCAAATTTTAAATTCACAAAGTAAAATATTTACACAAGTAACAACTGATAAAAATAATGATGGATGCAAAATGAAATATGCAATAAACCTGGATTAACATACCTCAGCCATTTTTTCCTTGGAATATAGCAATATGCACAAGTATAAAAGAACTAACCTAGAAAGTAGCAAGCAACATAACCAATGAGAACATGTGAAGTCACAGTGTTACCAGCACTTGGAAACATTTTATTTACTTACAATACATATTTTTCTAAAAAAAAATTTATAAGGAAATAGTGAATATAAGGAAACTTGCATAGAAATCTTTGTCATACATTAAATGAATAAGCAGTACAAAAAAAGCAGCTATTTAAATGTTTTATCTAAATAGCTCTTATAATAATCAGGAAGAGGGCAAATTAAAAGTTTTTGAAGCAATTAATTCATTTGGGAAATTATTAATATTAGTTGGGTCTCTTCAGAAGTAGTGAGGTATTGTTATTGATGAAATAAATAAAAAGCCTAAGGGAGCAGATAGAAACTAAGCTTATGAACAAATTCTTCCCCCTTTGAGTGTAGTTGAACGCCAGAGAATCATTCATTCGCTTTCGCTAAGATTCAATTCGCTCAATATCTTCTACCAATGGCAGTTCGGTAGCAGATGTTGATAGCGCACACGACCTGAATGCAAGACTTTTTACTTTCTCTTGCGAGGAAGGATGCGACCTGTCAGATTTTTGAAATTGAAATTTCGCTGGATGCATATTTTTAAGATTCCCTAAGTAGGAAAAAAAAGCGAATGGTCTCTTTCTCCCACACACTCTCCTTCTAGATTGTCAAATAAAATAACTGAAATGCGAAAAGTCTAGGGCGCCTTTACAGTGGCTACCATTGACTTGAATTTTGCCAGCCTTAAATAAATTTTACTCATTGTCTTTCATTGATTTTCTCGAAACTTATCTTTAAACTTAATACATCTACACATATCGTATTCTCTTCTTGCGTTATCTTCTTGGTTTTCTCGTGCATTGCTCTAATTGAATTACACCAAAATCAAGATTGCCTTTGAAATTTGGATGCTCTTGTTTTACTATTTGATTTAACACAATTCCAAAACTATCGCATAAATATCGTATTCTCTTGAACAAATTCTTAAATTATGTATATAGTAATTGTTAAACTATCGTATAAATATCGTATTCTCTTCTTGCGTTATCTTCTTACTATGGTTTTCTCGTGCATTGCTCTAATTGAATTACACCAAAATCAAGATTGCCTTTGAAATTTGGATGCTCTTGTTTTACTATTTGATTTAACACAATTCCAAAATAGATAACTTAACCCCGCAGAAATTTTAAAAGTACGAACCATATTCACCATTAGATCGAAAAGGTTTTCAACGTTTCTTGGGATTAACCTGATATGTATGTATTTGGCTGCTTTTCAATGGTCACCAAATACAAAAACTGAATTTTCATTTCAATTAGTCATAAAGCAACTAATTTCCAATTTGTAAAACAACCATGCCTTCGTTCCCCAATTCGTAAGGCCGTTTATTTAACATTTTTCATGTTATTACAAACAAAATAGCAATTCCATTCGTCACCAACTACTAATTCTTAGTTTTTAACATTTGAACTTAATTACTCCATATTCATGAAAAATGTCAACAATGAGCATCATTTCTTCTCGGCGTCTATGCACTTCTCAAATGATAAAAATATTCGTTGCATTTGCTACAATATTAAATCTTAAAAATTTTCAGCATATTTATACGGCATAGATGCCCAAATTCGAACCCTTCACATATATTTATTTTTGATTTGTTCTTGGGATGTTACTGTTCGTTCCCAAATAAAAGTTTTGTTTCATTTTAAACAGGTGAATTTTATCTCCTACGTTTAACTGTATAATATTTATGACAGTATTAAGTATTATACTGAAATGGCTATTTAGAGAAAGGCTTAAAATTCGCTGCTAGCTCAGAACCGCCAAAAAAACTCACAGGAGAGGGTGAAAAAAAAAACGAATCAACAGCACTAATAATTCTATATAGAAATGTTTTAAAAAAGATGTTTTTTTTGGAGGGGATTTATAAAATTATCTGAGTGAATTTTTTTATAAAGTTATATTTACATTAAAATATACAAATCATTTGTACATATATTAATTTATAAGTAATGTATGAATGGCCTAAAAACCACAATTAAATATCACAGAATAATTAGTTTCAATTAATTATGCACCAATTGTAAAAATTATAAAATATCTCCAACCTAAACAAAAGAAAAGTGCAAGTCGTAGTAATTCATTTTAATTGGGACCTTTAAATAAAAAAAAAAGAAGAGATACAGTATAACTTAAAGCTGTACACTGGGAGTTGTCTCGAATGTTAGTACAAAAAAATATTAGCCGTATAAGTAATATACGAGAGTAATGTACGAGAATAAACAAAATATTATGGAAAATAGACTATTAATATATACTTAGTTAAATTTAGTGAATGACAAACTGATTTCTTGAAATAAAATATTGATAATTAATAGGATCAATCTTTAGAATTAATATTTCATATTCTTAGATTTTTATAATAGAAACTGGAAGTTCCTTTAATAACTGATCTTTAAAATGTTTAGGCCAATCAAAAGAGGGAGATAATTTCAGATAAAATATTTAAGTGCACATATTTTTGTTATACTTGTCAACGTTTCGACAAATATTTTGTATTTTTCAAGATGCTAATAAAAAACATTTTATTATTGCCTTGAAAAATACTACACATTTGTCGAAATGTTGATAATTTTAATAAAGTTATGTTTTTTAATCAACAAAAAAAAAAAAAAACTAATTAAATTTTTGACCAAACTTCAGTATATATAAAGATCGCGATACTCTCGCAAGACAATCTTCCAGTGGCCAAGAACTACAACGAATCCAATGAATTCTTGGTCCTTAATCAACGAAAGAATGCATAATTATTAGTAACAAAGACAAACAAATAATTATCTATACTTGCATTTCGTTTTCAATATTAAATGCATTTTAAATAAATGGACGGAAGTAATATAAATAAATAAATAAATAAATTATACTAAAATTTATAAAGCTATACATTTGAATATATAAATAAATTTATATTTTAATAAGTAACTTGTTTCATAACTAATTAAACGCTTTCAGTTCTTTCTTCAAGTCTAACATTTGGAAACGATATTTATTTGAAGGAAAATAGTTTTTTATATCTATGTAAATTCATTTAAAATCTGCACCGCCAAAAAAAAAGACGCTAATATGCGCTGAACAATACAACCTCTTCGAATGTGCGTGGTAAAAACTTTCATCTTACTATACAAAACATGATTATATAAAATTAATTGATGTATTTATATTGTACGTTCCACCACACTAGAGTAGGTGTGCCATCACTCTCAGATAAATCCTCATTAGGAGCCTAATCGACTACTATTCAACTTGAAGTAGCAATTCCTTTGCAAAGGATCAACAATAACAATAAGTTGGCAATATATCCTAGAATCAAGAGAGCAATATATTGTATATTGTGCCCCTTTATGACCGCATCTTACATAATTTCTGAAAGAGGAAGATGGATAACCCATTTCTTCCAGGAATTTTGGTGTCCCTGGGTCGTTCCAGACTAATAGCAACACCAATAACACAATGACTCCTCACAAGATGCGCACACAATTTACTAAAGGGCGTGCACAGTTAGTTGAGGTGAGCACCCACTTGGGTTTAATTTACTCACAGGCAAACTCTAAATCACCATCGCATACAACTCACATTTACACAGTAATCTTAATAATAATAGGTATAAATTGGGTCAAAGTTGTTTCAATAATACGAAACTAATATAAAATTCTTCATCACGCAATTTCTTCACAGTCACGTACGAAAGGATAACAGTATTCACCTTAAGAAAGTGAGAATACTAGGGAATTTGATTCGAGATTCCAGCAAATGCCCCAACCGAACATCGAATCTAGAGACCTCATTAATTGCCTATAAAAAAACCTCCTTTGAAGTATCAAGGGCATCATCCAAATAACAGGCATTACCAATGATGGCACTCCATGGAATTTGCTAAGGGAGAAAGTGAGGGGTGGCTTATACACATTCTTAATAACATATGTATAAGCTTTTTAAAAAGATATTAACTGTATACATATAATATATAGACTTTCAAATATAGTAACAACCGTTCTTCAAATCCAACAATTCTTTCAACTAACAATGAATAAATATGAAATATTTTTCAACAGCAAGTAAAATGTGGGTTATTCCTTAATTTTAAACACTCGGTAATACTTTTTGAGACAGCGTCATGGTTCGATCCCTCTGAATGTAGACTTACGCCTACATAATTGCTACGAGTGACCCAGATCGATAGAGAAAACAGTAAAATATGAAGAGAAATATTTTCCTTTGGCCTATACAATTTACATATTAATCTTTATTGTTCTTAACATTTATTAAATAATCTTATTTGTGCAATTTATGCAAATAATTAGACATTTGACAACATTTCAATTAGAATAAGTTGGTAATTTCAATAATACACTAAATACCTTAGTGTTTCTCCATGGATTTGGGTTTTTCTCCAAGCTTTAATAACTGTGATTTCTGAAAATAATAATAACAATAATAATACTGAGACAGGATATATTTAAATTAGATTCTCAAGATAAAAACTAAATACTATAGAAACCTCTAATAATTCTAATAAGAAAATGCAAAAATAGCTCCCTCAATAACCAAGCCAATATCCAAATAACAATTAGCAAAAGGTAATATTATTTTCGCAATAATGGAATTATTAAGAATTGCTGCAACATTTTCTAAGTCAACATTCGGAGATGTTAAGGTTTTAGTCATCAATTGATAAATAAAATGTTTGGTTGTTTATCGGCCATTAGAATATATATTATAATACATTAAGCCAATATATGGCGTCCGCGATGATGTTGTTCTGACGGGTAGATCGAGCTACATTGGCGGGTGCATTTCAAGAATTTGAATCAGCATCAAAAAAGTTAGGCCTAGACATTAATGAGAGAAAAACAAAGCTTATGGTCAGTACCAGACGGAGCGTAATACATGGAGTGGAGGCCGTATGTGCACCTTATAATTTTGAAAAAGTTGATGCTTCAAATATTTGGGGGCAGTATTGCCCGAGAAAAATGTGCGCGGCATTAAAAGTAGAATCACGGCTGCATATAAGTGTTTTTGGGCCCTTCAAAAGGTATTGCGATTCCGGACCCTCTCTAAAGAAGCCAAGTTGGCAATATATAAGCCATTTTAAGGCCTATAGTTACGTATGCCAGTGAGACTTCGGTGATGACCAAAGAAGACAGGAGAACACTAAATGCTTGGGAAAGGAAGATCCTGCGGAAAATCTTTGGCCCTGTAAGAGAGGAAGAAAGGTACAGAATAAAGAAAAACAGGGAATTGATGGAATTGTACCAGGATCATGGCATAATGGTTCTATAAAAAGAGGAAGAATTAAATGGTTGGGTATTTGGAAAGAATGGAGAAACAAGGACCTCGAAGAAGATGTGGACTGGTCACCCTGGAGGGGCTAGAAGAAGAAGAATACCGAGACTTAGATGGGTGACTGAAGTGTAGTCCAATTTAAGAAGCATCGGAGTGAGAAGGTGAAGGAGGATTGCGGAAGTGAGACCTCTCACTGGTAGGTGGCGGCGAGTGGTTGAGGAGGCCAAGGTCTTGTGTGGACCGTAGAGCCAAGAAAGAAGAAGTAAAGAAGAGTATATATTGTTAAAATTTGTGATGTTCGGCTAGAAGTGAAAAACAAGATGAATTCTAGCCAACGTTTTGATAAATTTATTATCTTTTTAAGACAAAATTATACTTTGTGTAGTGTACAAAGTGTAATGTAAATGTTGTGTTTGGCAGTTGTTGCCTTGAAAAAGATTAAATTGATCGAAACGTTGGCAAGAATTCATCTTATTTTTTACTTCTGGAGTCGAACTTCCCGAATTTTAACAATATAAAATATTATATTTACATAATTCCTCTGAAAATGTCGGGGAGGAATAGAGAAAGGAAAGAGAATATTTTAGACCTGGTCTTGCAGAATACTCCTGTCGTCTCGTATGAAGAGTTTGTAGAAAAATTATTGATATATACACAATTTATTCCGCTATTATTAGTAACAAATACAATTAATGTAAATTAAAAAAAAATCCTCATACTCTTTACCAAATTGATAATGTCCAATAATTCGTGCTGATTCAGCTGATGCTAGCGGCTTAGGAGTGGTTGAGGAGGCCAAGGTCCTGGGTGGACCGTAGAGCCAAGAAAGAAGAAGTAAAGAAGAGTATAAGTGGAGAAGACTAAGCCAAATTTCTGTACACGGCGCTGCTTCATTGTGAAATGAACCACTTTACTTGTAAATAAGGCTTATTGGTGATAATATCGCATATTGCTAATTGACAGTTTAATTTTGTTTTTAATTTAGTTTGAGAGAGCTTCCTCAGGTTCAAAACCTGGTTTACTATAATCAATTTTGATAAGTTTGTATTCTAATAAATTTTTAATAATAATCGAAGTAATTGTTCGATAAGACCTTATTTATTAAACACTAACCAAGCCTCCTTCTCCTTTTTTAACTCTTTTCACTTGTTGTTTTCTTTCTTCTTCTTTCTTTTTTGATTGCTGTAATCTGTTTAGACAAGTTTATAGTTAACATTAAAAAATTAACAAAAAAAAAAGTTATAAATGTTTATAGTAGAATATTTAAAACATACTTTTCTTTTAGAATTTTTTGCTGTTCTTTTTTCCATATATCTTTGAAATCAGAACAAAAAGGTCCCCAATATGGGAAAAACTCTTGAGGAGTTATTTCATTTAATTTTGCACTTCCTTTAGGCTGGTAATGATAAAATTTTATTAAAAAGATGAATCTGAAAAAAAAAGAAGACAGTATATTTAAAAGAATTTTTAAACATTGAGCTTACTGAGATCAAATATTTCATACTTTGTATTCTTTTGGAAGTAATTTTTATAATAAAAAACGAACATTCGCTATTTAATTACTTACTTTTGTTTGCAATCATCAAGGCTTTCCTCTTCATCTGATATTTGCTTTTGAGCTGGAAAAAATAGTTTCTTTAAAATATCGACAAAAATGTTTTGTCTTAAATGGAAACTAATCATGATTCTCTTTGATTTATAAGAATATAGATCATTCAGTTCGGAGAATGATCCAATCATATCAATGATGAGCAAACTTCGAAATGAAAAATCGCATAAGTTCAAATTCAATATTCCACAGAAACAAAAATTCCGTTTGGAGTATTAAAAGTATCGCAGAATTTTCTTAAAAATCGGACAACCGGGATTACAACTTACGAATGGTTTTTCTATTTTTACTTTTTATTTGTCCAAAAAGCCTGAACGCTTTTAATTATATATTTGCTACTCACCTACTAAAAAAAATCATGTGAAACAGTTACATGACTTTCTTTAATTTCACTTCTAAAAGCGCTGATTGATCAGCTTTCTTCAAAAATTGCTGTTGACCTTAATATTGTACAGGGAGAGAAGCCGTACAGTATTATTGCAAATTTCAAGTGGCATAAATCAAATACATACAGTATCAAACAAATATACAATACAATATTCATTCTGGCTTATGTTAGCAAGGTGTGACTTTGTAACAGAAGACCAGAAGGTATACCACTTAAGGCATAGATGGGCCCACTTAGGCCGAACATTGGCCCTCTTAAACTATTGATGGACCCCTTTCGCTCTCAGAAAACAGTCCCTGCATAAACGTCCAGGTTTCTTGTGAGAGTTCCTCCGATTGAAAATTCGGTACTAGTGATAATGCCCAATTTAGAAATCGCTTATGTACACTTAATGGTGCCTAGTGGGAATCAAACCCGGCCCCCCACTAAAGAGCTAGGCTAGGTCTGTACTAACCAAATAACTAAATTAATTTCTTAACCTGTAACTAACCTGATGATATAAAAGATTCCATTTTATCTTTAAAAGGCTGTACATTTTCCTCAGATGCCGATGTGACCTTATCCATTTTTTCTTGGCAGGCTAAAATGAAATGAAAATAAAAATATTTATATACTTCTTTTAAAAATTCAATTTTCAAGGATTTTACAACATGAAACTAAAATGAGATTTTACCACCATTGAAACTAAAATGAGATTTTACCACCATTGAAACTATGAATGTTGTGTTGAAAATTATCTAAGTTTAGATTTAGTGTTCCTTACATTTTTGGTACCTTTGGCTTTAAGTTAGTTCTGCCTTTTATGATCGGATCACAATTGAAGAGAACTAGTTAGCTTCCAAAAACTTGCTAAATTTACACAGCCGAATAAGTTGCTATAATCGGCATAAAATACACACTGATACCCTTTCATAAAATCGTCATGTCAGACAGCCAAATTATGGTAACTAACTTAAGAAATAAAACTGACGGTATTGAGTGGGACCACTTGATTTGGGAAATTATGAACTTAACTCAGACAATTGACAGTAAAATATTTGAGATGAAATTTATCTGGAACAAAGCTTGTTCTCGTTTGAAGCATAATGGAGAGTTAGACAAACTGACGAAAAAGTAACTATATATGTAGAGAAGATAACATAAAATTTTCGATGCCAGATCTAAAAACGTGAAAAATTTCGGCAGAAAGGTGGGAAACTGAGTATTATCAAAGCTGCAAAATGGTTACTTCTATAAACTAAATATTAAACCACCGTGGTCTAATGATTGCTCACTCACTAAGTAGATGTGTGAAGTCAATTCATATGGTGTACGGGACTTATTTGCAAAAAAGGACAGCGATATGTGCAGAATGATAGAAGACATTTCATATGTTTTACCTCCTTTTGCGACAAAAAGAGAAACATTTTTTTAAACAATCCTTTTCATTCGAAGTTTTTTTAATGCAAAACTTAGAAGAGCTGACAAATTTGACTGAGTTGGGATATGGAAGGCTTTCTATACATATATTTTATATAGGTGTGTGTGTGTGATAAATTAATGTAAAATATTTGAATATCTCTCCAAGATCCTTCTTCAGCTTGTTGATTTGCGATTCAATATCTTCAAAGTCTACAGCACTGGCACGATCTATATCACTTGGTTCCGGAACTGGCAAGGGTATATCAGTGACTGGAGTGTCACCACAATGTCTAATATATGCTCTTACTATATAGTGCAATAATGTGATCGAATTATCTGGAAAAAGGCAAAAGGCATTAGAATGTTTATATAACAAATTTAATTCCCAGTCAGTAGAACTGACGGTGACTGGCGACAGAAAAGAAAAAGTCAGAAGAAACAAATTTGTTTCCCTCAAATTATAATTACCTGTACTTTTAACATCCTTTAACTTTGAAAGTATCTCCAAACCAAATCCATCCGCTTGACCTCTCTGTCTATTTCCTCCATTCATGAAATTTCCCAAAGCAAGAATAATTCCAAGAACAGTTTTCAAAGACTGAGAACTCGTTAACGTCTACATAAAAATAAAACAAAATAAAAAAAAAAAAAACATAGAAAACAAATGGAAAATCAGAGTGGTGGCCAAAACTGCAAACTAATAAATATCTATACAAATCACACAAACCTGACAAATATATTTCAAATTATTTAATTTACTTTCGATACTAGTAATATTATCAGTAAATTCTGCTTGAAACATAAAACAAGCAATTCTTTCGGCAAAATTTGGTATTTCAGCCAATTCAATTAAAAATTGTTCAGGTTTGTCCAATATTAAGTCTGGTTGTGAAGACTGTGCCAAACGTATGGCTTCCAATTCCTGTACACTGGCTCGCTAAAGAGTGAAAATTACATTAACAAATATAATTATTATTCATAAAAGTTAACTAAATGAGAACAGTAATAAAATTTATACATACTACATCATAAATTTGCTGCAATGATTCTAAATTTACCACTGATGTGTCAAAATTATAGATTGCTGAAAAAATAATATATAAAAATAAATCTGGTGTAAAACATACAACCTACTTTCTCTTACTGCTATTCTTATAGATTAGTGACAAATTTTCTTTAAACTTCAAATTATTACTAAATATTTGGCTGCCTTCAATATTATACACCTGCGGAACCATATTTTTCTTAACGTTCCAGCTACCCTCGAAATCGTCTAAAATAAATTTCCCACTTATACTGTATAAGAAGTAGATAGTATATCAAGATTAAAGAAACTTAATAACATCGTTATCGAAAAAATGAAGAAAATGAAAAAAAAAAACGCACTTTTGATCAACCAACTTTTCGTCCAACTCAGAACATAACATTATACTTAATTCTTATTAACATTAGTGTAGGTATTAGAATCATTCAGTACAGTATAATGAGGTTTTAGAAAAAAAGTTTACGTCACACCCCCCAGAATCTTATTACAATCAATTTTCCCAGAAAAATCTTTCAAGAAAGAAAATGGTAGAATTATAGTGGGGTGGGTGTGAGTTTTATGAACTTCATTTATTTACATAAGGCACATAGAAAAGTTACTGCACGTTTTATAGTAATCTGCAATAATTTTATTTATGACCTATTTTATATTTATAAACATATTTTTACATATATACATATACGAGGACATATATTTTATATTGATATTTTGAATTTATATAAACTTAATTCTAAAACTTCATATAGAATTGCAAAAAAACAAAAAATAGGAATAAAAGAAGTACTTATGAACACAAATTTCATTTCATTATTATAATGAACCACTTCCGCTTAAAGCTACATTATAGAAATACACGAATTTTGAGAAAAGGTCCTGATATTTCTGTGTGCAAAGAAGTGAAAGTGGAGGGTGGGCAAATAACGGACTTTTACTAACATAGCCTTGTACAGACTCCCTTTTATCCTCAAACATCAACAAATGTTTGACACTCTGTGCTCAATAACCATGTTACATATCCATCTGGCTTTGGTAATATGACAAATCGATGTATATAAGTTCTTAGCTTGCCATGGCCGTTTAGAAATTGTGTCAATTTGAATGTTATTTTCAGATTGCACGGTTTCCTTGCCGCTACTGATAGAAAGAACATTTTTTTATTGTCCTTTTGTTAGTATTTTGCCAGTTGTTCCCTATCTGCGTTCACCCGACAATTGGCATCAAAATTCACAAATGAAATTGGACATTTGTTGTAGGTAATTTTCAAGCTATTACTCTTGGAGGCGACATTCGCCAATCATCTGCCCGCGCGCTGTGTGTGTAGTAAGCAAACAAAATGAAAAGAAAAACGTTGCAGGAAGAAATCGTTTTCGAGGAAAATGTAAGTATAAAAATAAACATTGATTAAAACTTTCAGCTGAGAAATTTAGACAGAAAGCTTGCTGTGGGATTCCCTGATGATATCCAAACGGAATATTAAGTTTGAGAACTTCCTTTCATTTCCAATTCGTAAAAACAAAAAAAAAACTTTTTCGTACTTCGGGGACCTCCAAACATACTCTACGATGAAAACTCAAAATCGAAAATTTAACACGATCGCAATCTTGCTTCTTATAGCAGTAAGCGAAAGTAAAACAAAATAATAAAATATTGAAATAAGAAAGTATTTCCAACTTAAAACTTACCATTTTCTATTTCAGAAAAATCTAAATGTAAACTAGAAGAAAGTATTCCAACATTTTGTGATCTTTTACTGTCTAATACTTTTATCACCTGAAAAAATATAAATTTGATATATTGTGCCCAGTAAGTCAAAGAAATTAAAACTTTTCTGAAAAAATGGGGCGCTAAAGCTAAAAATAAAAAAATCTTTTATGAAACTCTCACATAACTTTGTTTTCAAGTTCTGAAGGGCTTTTCTTTCTTTCCAGGAACTGTAAAATGTGATAAAATGGCACTTTAGGCACTATAACGTCCAGTTTTTTTCTCTGGCTTCCTTAAAATCATCTTTCTTGAAAATATTTCTCAAAAAAAGAGATTTGACTTTTTCTATTTGAATTAGGAATACAAAGTTTAAAGACAATAAAAAAATTCGCGGATAACTAAAAAAAAAGGAAAGTAGAATTTCCGCAGACCTTGATCACACTTTGATCGCCTCTCGCTGTCACATCTCCAGTGAAACCCAAACGGAAAAGTAAATTTGAAGTTTCTGCGATAGAAGACCTCAGGATATGAATTCGAAACTATGAAGAGATATCAAAAAAACAAAGGCACAAAATATAAGAAATCCTACAAAAGTATGAAACAGCTTGAAAATTGTAAAAACAAAACTGCAGCTATTGATTTAAAAAATCATTTTTACAATTAATCACTGTTGATAGATAAGTTATCCGAGGAGTAAATTATGAAACTCTTATTAAAAAAAAAAAAGGAAAAAGGTTCTTACTTTGGCTTTATCCGGCTTTGTAACTTTTTTCTTGGTGTTCTTTCTGTCTATAACCTGTCTAGAAAATAATTTAGTAAATTCATCTAAATTATCTATATCAGGCTCTTCTAATTCTTCCCACACTGCTTCTCTAAAATTGAAATAAACATACAATATCAGTTTAAAGGGCATGTCATAGTAAAATTGTAAAAAATAATCTATTAGTTTCTTTTAGAGGAAATTCTACTAACATACAAGTACTTAATAAATAAATAAATAAATAAAAATTACGAGAAGGAGAAAATATTCAAGTTGAAGCACTGACTTGTATTTTGCAATTTATTTTTATTTCAAATTTTCCATGCTCTATTTTATTTTATTCCTTTTAGATTGTTACAAGTTCTACCACTGCATATAGATCATCCAGTTTAAGTTTTACCTACATCAAATAATACAGTATGGCAACTAGAACTGGCCTTGGACTTGTGGCTAAGGTGAAAGGACCACATACTGAAAAAAGAACAAACTAAAACGTCGATTTTGAAGACAGTAAACAATCGTGGGACGACCAACAATACTTTCACTAATCCCCGAAATATCATTACTTTAAGACGTGGTCTTCAACTTAGTCGACTCACGCAACCCTTACAACTATAAGGTTTATCGGGAAACCTTTAGAAAAATATATCTTAAAATAATATTCAAAGTAAATATCATATGTTTATATACAATTAAAGAAAAGTATTGTATTTTTTATTAAAAAATTTAAACATGAAAATTAATGTAATTTACTCATTGATAGCATTAACTCGTGCTCCACGTTTCATCTACCTTACATTATATTTAGTTACTTGGTCGTGCTTGCATTTTTTTACACAAACTGTTGAAATCTAGCTCTCTATTGATGTTACCTGCAGTGGCATTTCAGGTTTTGCATTTAATTTGTTTCTATATATATATATTTTTTTTAGAAAGATATGAATAAATGTATCTTTATATTTTTTTAGTTATTAAACACTAGTCAACTTATGTAAGTGCCTTATAATTTTTATTTTCGAATATTTTGACTCGTGTAACTCCTAGAGATGTACCTATTTGGACCTAGATGTACAGTTTGAAGACCACTGCTTTAAGACAATACAAAAACCAGACGGAACTATGGACATCGAGGAATATAATATTTATGTTTTATAGAAAATTATATCGTTACAAAGAGTTGTGTTTATATACCAACTAAGATAGAGATGATATTAGTTTAATATGACATGAAAATTGAAAGATACAAGATTAAACCATTGGCTTAATTTTTGGAAGAAGAAAAAATATTACAAACGTAACTGCAACCAAAGAAGAGAGAAACAAAACCCAAAACCACTCTCTCGGACTGGAGTGGGAGAAGCTGTATAAATATAGCGACGGACAGTCCATAGAAACACAGTTCAAATCAGTTCAGTAAATCCAATCGCTTCGTGTCTACCTTAAACATTCCTCTATTGTAAAGTCCAGGCAGTCTGTGTCTATTTATTAATATATTAAAATAGCCTAGTCTTCTTCTTATATCATCAACCAGACCTAAATTCTCTCCACCTAACACATCCATTATACAAAGGACAATATTAATATACTTTGTAAACAAAGAATTGGTTTCTTTATTGCTTTCATTATAAAGCTTTATGGCTCAAATAAACTAAACTTAGTAACTGATAACTAAAAAAACAAATAATACAATAGACAGTATGTGTGCATTCCACTTATACATACACACACTATTTAATTTCTTTATCTAGTTTTTTATTAGTTATAAATTTATATAATGCCAACTCTCTGCTATAAGTTTATACCTTTGTAAGCAATAATAAATAAATAATAAATAAAAAACATACACCACACACATACCATATATATATATAATATATATAAATATATATATAAAATCTGAAATTATATATATATATATCATTTCAGATTTTAGTATATTATTTTCATTTCTCAGCTCAGCAATGATTTTCAAATCGGACTTAATTTTTTTTGTCACTTCCAGATGAAGCTGTCATGAAAGTCACTAATCATTTTTTTTTTTTTGTTAAGGTTCATTGTTGAGTTGTTTAGAATGGACTCTGTGACTACGGACAAATTAGCAAGAATAACAGCAATCTGGTAGTTAACTTCACACTGCCCCACTCCCACTGAAGAGCCACTCACAATGGGTCTACTGAATAAAAATAAGCATTTGCTTTTACTTGGTGTTTTATAAGGCTTTACTTACAACCACTTGAATAAAACATCAGTGTTTACTGAACTCGAAGTGTTTGCTTAATGAAATAAGTAAACCCTAAATTTTTCCAGTAATTACTTAATTCGCAAGTATTTACTCATAATTTTCCCCGTGAACTCTTATTTTCGATTGAATAAAGATAAGTAATAACTTCGTGATGCAAGTAATTACTTGTATTTTTTAAGGTTACCTAATATGCAACATTTTTGTTTTTTAATTAAAATTTCTGGCTGCAAATCTACCTATGGCTGACTTTATAATATACGAAAGGTAAAGAATTACAGAGAGAAAAAAATATAAGTGCGGATAATTTTAAAGTTTTGTTGCGTTTTAAGTGAAAGTGTTGATTCTGATAATTTTCTAAGTGATTTTGAAGAAACAAGAGGAGGGACCCTTAGTTCTCGGCAAAAGATGGAAATATTTCTTCGTTTTTCGAGTGATCCAGGATTTCAAACAGGTGTCGCAGAAGATTTTTGAGTTTTAAAAATTTGATTGTGGTTGGAATCTGAAAGTTCTAAGAATTCTTTCTCCCAGTCCTGCAGCTTGATTTTCTTGTTACCAGTAATATTTTGGTCACTTTTTTTCTTCACATCTGTCTTCATATTATTTAATGTTTTTTAAGCTGACTTAAAGTCACCGAAGATTTTCCTATTTTACACAAATTCATCTCTAATTTCCTTCCAGGCTTTATCTTTTGCCTGTATTATTCCTGGCGTCATGGACTTATTCAGCACAACTGCGCGATCTTTTGATGAAGTTATTACCTTCCTACAAGATGATTCTTTGGCTCCCACATTTGGCACGCACTTTTTCTTCACTCGATGACATAATTATATTATAATAACTACACTCACACGTAAGAAAAGACTAAAATAGACTGAAAGGGAAGTAGTGGAGACTAACAGCAAGTGGGTTGGAACATACCATCTACGCTATGACAAATCCAGTGTTTACTTACAGTATAAGCAAATGCTTATAAGTAAATACTTATTTTGTCGATGATTTTTCCAGTATTTACTTTTAAGTAAAAGATGGCTCTTCAATTGAAAACAAGTAATTGCTTATACTTAAAAGTGTATACTTTTTATAAAAGTAAACACTTGAAAGTATTTGCTTATTTTTATTCAATAGACCAATGTATGAACTTAATCTTGGCCCTCGGTGCGACACTAGACTCAGCTCTAATCATATTGTAATAAATTCTTAAATTATTAAAAATCCGACACAATTTTACTTTAAATTAAAATTGCCAAAAACGAGAGAATCAATAAATGAACAAGATGGTAGTAAAATCCGCTCAAAAAATTATCAATAAACTACCAAAAGATACTAAATGCCACATTTATTTAATTACCTCTAACATGGGCAAAACACAACTTCAGGTATAGCCAGAAACGGGATAAATTTATCAAGCATAGCTCGGTTCAAACGATGAACTCATTATTGTCCATCCATTATGAACGCACACATCATTCTAGGCTTCAAATTTGAATTTAATTAAGGGCTTATAAATACCGTTTTCATACAAATGGAAAAAGCTGACCGCTAACAATCGACTTACTGAATACGACTCAATATTACCCTGACAAGTGACTGTTTCCAACATTCACTTGGGAAGAGCCTGGTCATGAGTTGTTTTTACAGAAAATCAGCTGTTGAGTCTTCAAGTGGTCAGTGGCATCATGGGCCGTTGCTAAGTAACAAGCGTACTCCACCAGGATGGGGCTTGACGGGAAGTTACCGCGTTTTTGAACGGCCATTAGGGAGGGTCAAAAAAAATACTCTGTGGACCGTACCAATGCACTAATAATAATAAATGCGCTATCATGTATGAATGCAAATAAATCAATAAAATATATATACATATATATTACAATGCTAAATACCTTTTCTCATTGCTCAGGTCAGGATTTACTGGTATAACCACTCTAGTCCAATATAAAGGTTTCATTGGCACCGGAGGAACTAAAGGTTGTTTTCTAAATGCTGAAACAATTATTTATGCCAAAGAATATTATCTAATGTTCTAACGAATGTGTATTATGTATTTATGTGAAATCGGTTCTTTAAAAAAAAATTCAGAATACTCACTGGCTCTTTGAGCGTTCCAACCACCTGCAGGAGGAGCTGGTAATGGGGCTGGTGTCTGACCAGATCCAGGAGGTGGAGGTGGTGGTGGTGCCATTCCCGGAAGTGGTGGTGGAGGATGAGGAGTAAGACCCGGTGGGGGAAGCGGAGGTGGAACAATTCCAGGTGGGGGTGGTGGAGGTGGAACCATTCCATGCGAAGGTGATTGAGATGGAACTATTCCAGGTGGAGGTGGTGGAGGTGGAACCATTCCAGGTGGAGGAACTGGGGGAGGAGGAACCATGCCGGGTGGAGGAACTGGGGGAGGAGGAACCATGCCGGGTGGCGGTGGGGGTGGAGGGATCATTCCTGGTGGAGTAGGCGGAGGTGGAGAAACTAGTCCAGGTGGAGTCTGTGCTGAAGGCGGATGAAACGATGTTATTGAAGAAGGTATTTCACATGGAGGTGGAGGTGGAGGAGGAGGAGGAGGTGGCGGAGGTCCTGTAGTAATTGGTTCAGATGGAGGTGGCAGTGGAGAGGTTTTCTCAGTCGATGGTACAGCCGGCGAAGAAGAAGGAGGTTTGTGTTGAGCAGAAGATGATGAAATGACTAGTGAAGACAAGGAAGGCAGAGTAGGAGGCGGTGAAGATGAAACAGAAGTTGAATATTTTTCAGTACTTAGTGAACTGTTTGATTCGTGTCCTAGATTTAGCGGTTGTAAAGGCGGAGGAGCTGGTGGTGTTCTTCCTTTATTGGCACTGGATGAATCAGCATTACCGTTATGAGCAAATGGGGGTATAAACAAACCATCATTTGATGAAGATATTTGTGATGGTTGTAAAGATAAACTTGACCCTGGTGAATTCATAGTAGGCACAATTTCTTCCTTTGGTGGTGAGTGAGAATCAATTCTTTTAGTTACTGATGAAACAACTTCTGCTGATGACCGATCATCTTTTTCACTGTAATTATTTTCATTTGAGAATTTATTATTATTTTTCTCATTATTTACATCTCTGGTTACAGTTTTTGAAGAAAGCATAGATTTTTCAGTTTTTTCTAACCTTTCGTTTTTGGTCTCGACTTGCATGAAATTACTATTAATTTTAACTATTACATTTTTTTTTATTTCTTCATCTGATGTCTGTGTACATTTTTGTGCCGTATTTATAAAGGGTGACGATGTTTTTGTACTTAGAAAACATTGTACTGCTTTATCTTCTTTTGGTAAACAAGCTTTTACTAATTCACTTACAGATGATAGTATTTCTTGGTTTTGATTGGGTAACACTTTGACAGGTGATTCAAAGTCAGCTTTCACCTTACTTGTTAAAGTCTGAAAGTGTTTCAAGAAATATATATTGTTTTTTATTACTTAAAAAATAAATAAATAATTTCAAATTTTAGGGAATTGCTGCACATGTCAAGTTTCTATGAAAATATAAAAAATAAGATTTTCTTTAATTTATCAAAATTATGCTATTAGTTTAGAATTAATTTCAATTAAAAATTCTGGAAAAGATTTCTTATAGCTGAGAGATAATTCGCTAGCAAAACCAATGAGGTATACAGTACATTTTAGTCGTATTAATGCGCTATAAATCAAAGGCAAATGCAGAGTGACGAACCTTAGTTGATAAGCCCATGGCATTAACTGAAAAATGCTTTTTGGCATTTATTTTAAAGCACTTGGTTTTTTTTTTTTTTTTTAAAGTAAAGTTTCATAAAGATAAAAATATGAGGATCCAAATGGGGTGGTATTCAATAAAAAATTACTTTCATCTTTAGATCGGAAACATCATCTGGTCTTATTTGCACAATTTTTAGCAAATTTTGGCTACGGAAGATGAAAATCTTATCGTGGAAGTGAAACGATAAACTACGCAGGATGAAGATAAGGATCAAAACCAGAGGCGTGCGAGCCGCTCTGGCTCTGATCAGTATATTGCAGCTCTGAACAAAATTTCTATTTAATACTAACAAGTGCTTCCTCTACCAATCTTTACTAACTTTATTTCTTTTTTAGTAACAATCAGTTCAGTTATTTACAAAGTTGAAAAATAAAAACAGGAGTGCCTATTTACACTAGTTTAAATAGGCTATAAGTTTATACACTTAAAAAGAAAATGACAGGATAAGCCCACAAAGGGCCAATCGTATGTAGTCGGTGATTTTATATGCAATCAATTTTGTCATTAATTTTCAAAACAATTACCTGAATGTCTACCAATGTCTTCGATCTTTCTTTTTCCTGTTTCAATTTGTCTATATGCGTAGTTAGTTCTGCAATAATTTGTTTTTGTTCATTCACTTTCCTTGCTAACTCTGTCATCTCTGATTCTGATTCTGTACGTAATACCTCTTCTGTAAAAAATTAAACGATTTTCTTATTTCTTTCTGATAATGACGAAATGGCAATATAATTTAACGATAAAAAAAGTTGTTTTTTTTTATATTAAAATAATAATATCTTTAATTTTACGAGCCATTAACCTGTAAGTGGGCGTCCATTTTGTCTGTTATCTGTTTCTTCCGATGGGGAAAAAGTTGGAGGCCAAGAAATAGTAGATAATCGGCCTGGAGTAGGAGGTGCTGCGCTGACTGTTTCTGTATGTGCCCAATAATACATAAGGTCTGGCTGAAAAAAATATAAATTGATATCAAAGAAATAAGAAAAGGGATTAGTCTTAAAAAACCCTTTTTAGAAGTGAAAATACGAACCATTCAGCCAAAGACAACTAATTTTCCTCTTTTTATTTTACTTTAAATCATAAAAACCTGAGCACATACCCTGAACAAATATTCAACAGGAGCATCTTTATCAGAGAGCTGTCTCAATACACCAGCAGCAAGTAAATGTGTACAAAATTGGACTATAATAACTTTCCAGTCGTTCACTTGTAATAACACTTTCAGATAATGCTCATTAGGAAATGCAGATAGTAACCAATTCACCAGCATCTGACCTGAAAACATTTTGTTACGAAATTAAAAAACAAGTAAATATATTAAATCTGTTCAAGATCTCAAAAAATCAGTGAGTTTTTGAAAAAACAAAAGTTGAAAATGATGGATTTAAAAATCTAATCTTGTATATTTTTTTTGTTCTACTTATCTTACTACAGTTGAAGGAAATATTACAACAGTATCAAATTTTCGAAATTGAGTTTTTTTCTCTGGAACTACATGTTTTGATATCCTCGGACGACAAAAAAATAGTTATATGTGAATATTTTTATAGTATGTGATCAAATATCTCTACAACGAATCATTGCAGGAAGGTGGAAGTCTAACTTAATGTCTCCTATTTTATCCGTCGTAGAATGCATGTTCCTTTTATTCCTGACGGGTTTCAGATTTTCATCCATCGTCAGAGCGAATTCACCAATTTCGTGTAGAGAGTTCACTTCATCACAAAGTTACTGTTACACTCACAGTTGTTGGTTTTTGATACCTATCATCAACCAACAAACCAAGTGTGAGTGTAATAGCGTAGTAACATTGCTGAATTTACTCTGTAGATGGATGAAAATCCGAAACCCATCAGGAATAAAAGGAACATGAATGCTATGACGGATAAAATACCAGATGTTAATCCGCACTGTGCACCCATCCCACATTAAACGTGATAATTCGATGTAATTCTGACAGAAGGGCTTTAGTCAAAAGCCAGCAATCGGCTGCCCAGAAAGAAGATCAGGGGATATGACCGAAAACTGGCGGAGGATGAAAATATTATATACATATAATATATAATATATTAATTTTTTTTTTTTTATTACTGCTTGATCACTGGCCCGCTTATAAATATATTCAAATAACAATATAATTCTAACAACCCAAACTGGGCTGCTTTCTAAATCTCTTTGACACTGGATATTAAACATTATTCAACTTTGAAAGAAATATAAATGAAGCATATGAATAAATCCATGTTCTCCATAGTTCATTCGTAAATTATTATTTTAGAATTTTTTTTTTGTAAAGTTATTTTAACTATTGTTATTTTTGTTTGTTTTGTTAATTAATATTTATACTCTTGTTGATAAAAAAAAAAAAAAAAAAAAAAAAAACTGAATGATTCAGTGTTCTGATAAAGACGAGAACGTCAGCTGGTGGATTCCCAAGCTGAGGTCTTATCAGTTGTTGATTATTCGAAAAAACGTGATATATATTTGAATTTAGAGCATTCGAACATTTATTTTTTTAATGAAGAACTAATTTACAGAAAATATTACAAGTGCCATAAGACAGAAAGTAAAATAAGAACAAATTTCTTTAGCAAATAAATAAATTAACTATAACATCTGCTACAAGAACCTATATTTCTATAGATTAATGTTTTTAAATAAACACTATCTACTATAAAATAATCTCTGGTATAAAAAAAAAAAAATAAGAACTTATAATATTTTTAATATCTTTAACTTTAATATTTTAATTTTAAAGCGAATCGAACGATTTTTTTAGTCTGTATATTAATGTTAGTTATTCTGCTTTGCGCATATAAAATAAATAATGACATTTTCATAAAATAAAAAATAATAATAATAATAATAAAAAAAAGAAGTTTCTAGATTACCTCTAAAAGCAGCTGGCAATACAAGGTAACTATAACACGTAAAATCCATATTTGATGTATTTAAACTTACACTATCTCTTCCTACTCACAAAGAACATATAAAGCAAACTTATGTAATGTATTTATAAGAGATATATACCTGCCTACCAAGCAATATGACCTACTAATATGTTCCAGTCAGTAGGTGTTATTAGACTAAAGTTTAAAATCACTGTGCTTTATTTATAATATCAATAAACTAATGTGGGCATTTTAAATAGGAGTACATAAATATATTTTTCAGTGTTTTATGTGTTAATAAACATCAAAGGTTACTATTTTTTTTTTTTAAATTGCAGGTAAATATATTTTAATTTTACATTTTTAATTAAACAACCATTTATGTGTACTACTTCGTTTTGTGAAGCATATTTGGTAAAATTATTTGAAAAATAAGGAGTTACATAATTCTAAAATAAATTGCAATGAAATACAGTAAAGTAATTGATTTTTTCTTCCTTTTTTTTATGAAAATTATGGAATACAGTGGCTTAATTAAGATAATAAGAAAATACCAAAATTCCAAAAACTAAATAAATAAATATGAGAAATGCATTTAGCATCTAATAATATTAAAAATTGAATTCAAACTGAACAAAATAACACCAAGAATATGAAGCATTTCTCAGTCAAATTAAACTTTTATTTGTTTCAAAAAATTAAACTGTTTTTTAAAATTTAAATTCAATGTTTTTAAACTAATTTTTTGACCTTTTTTTCACCAATCTATATCAATTTTATCACTATTTTAAAAATAAATTAAACCCATTTTGTTTGTTAAACTTTGATAGATTCAAAAAAATCTAGAAACAATATTGAAATATGAGTACAATAAATTTTATAGTAGATTTAAAGTTTCTCCCATTTATTCAAAATTTGTCCATCTATGTTGAAGTTAGAGAAAACGTACAGTATTTCAATAGCCACTTTCAGAAAGATTCTAACATCCCTAGAAAATCTACAAAATATTGGGGGGGGGGGCAAATTAAATGATTTTTTTCCTTTTATTTAAGGAGAACATCTACGGTAATTGGCGCCCAGAGCCTTCTCAATGCAACGCCGACCTCCGGACAATGTTTTCTCGTTACAGACAACACCGTCCATCACCGGACAGTTAGCTGAAGAGGCTCCTAGGAAGAAAAAATCTAAGTGTAGCACAGCTGGACTCGAACCCGGGTTCTACGCGTGGAAGTCCAGTACACTAACCATTTAGCTATTCCCTTCCCTAAATGAAATGACGGTGATATAACCATGTGGACACCAATATAGACCAAACCATGGAGCCTTTTTCATCAAAATTATGAAGAAAAAAAAAGTTAAGTGCTTTGTTCAGATAAAAGATTTTGCCAACTTGTTAAACTTATTTCAAATCTCCTGCTCTAATTAATCTTTTTTCGGGATAAATAGTTTTTAGGCATCCTAGTGATGCTAAGGTAGATTTGTGTTTAAAGTGCCGCCTGAAAACTTGGTGCGGTTCTACTTTCCCTTTAACGCAAAGACTATTATTTTGTAGCATGGAAGTTGATATATGTACGTATCTGTGAGAGTTTTTTTTGTGAAACTTCTGATTAGTGGTAAAGGAAAACTTATAAATATACAGAGAAGTGAAAAGAAATATATGTTATTGTGTTCATATTTTATCTAACAAGTTTTTTTTTAAAAAACCTAATTTGTCTCGAAAATGTTTAATTTTATTTTAAAAAAAGTTTGATTGCAGGAAGATATAAGTTAAAAATGCTAAAGTCAAGAAAATAAAACAACTTACCTTCAAATTTTTCATAAATTTGAAAATCTAATTTTTCTGGAACAAACTTTGGTCTTGAAATTTTTTGCTCCAAAGTTGCACGATCTAAAGTGAGACTTGCAACTTTTCTTAAGACATTACTTTCGGATGGTGTATCACTTAAGGATGAATGCCTTCTCTGATCTGTACTGACTGTTAGTGTATCTTTCCCTCCTAGAAACAATTAATTGGTTGGTTAATTATTGATAAAATAAAATTACAATATATTTAATATTATAAATTTAATTTTGTTGTAACATTTATAAGTAGATAAATGATAATGCGTCACTGCGTCCATTTTCTGGCACTACAGATGACAAAAAACTGACGTGGGACCCACGTACCAGACATAAAAGTCAAGAACATAACCTACGACACAAAAGATTGCTCAGACTACTGACTAATGAATCTAATCACTCGATAGAAAACAAACGACTCATTTACACTTCATTCATAAACCCCTGTGGGCATACGGTATAGAACTATGGGGGCATAATTGCGTTCCGATCTCCAGGGCATCCAGTCATTCCAGTAAAAAGTCCTCAGCACTATTGTACACGCTCCCTTTATGTTTCCAATCACACTCTCCATACAGATATTGAAATACCGCATGTAAGAGTAGTTGCAAAGACACGATAAATAAAATTACATACATCCTTATCCTTTCTGATCAGTCAAACATCAATGGTCTCGTGACTTGCTATCCGCGAGTAACTTTGGGTGGATAAGTGTACAGCCTATTGGAAGTGATACCCTCTGGTTATTTTCTCCCCTCCTTTATTCATTTATTAATTTTTTCCTGGTCTAATTATCAGAATATTTTACTTATAGCACTTGAGTGCAATATAAACAATATAAAATAAAAAAAAGGAAAAAGTGATATGGTTTTTCACTAACTGTGCTTTCTAAATGCCTAACTAAATATTGTACAAATCTAATACCCTAAATTTCCCTATCTTGCATTATAAAATAAAATATACGAAAGAGTTTACAAGTTAACCAATGACATTTTTCACAATCAAGGGCTTTCTTAACTTTTGGCACGCAAAATTGTACTAACGTACTTAAAGTAATTCATTTATTAAACTTGAAGATGAATAATGAAAAATAACTGGAACAATACTGTTTATATTACATAGAATCTGTTCAGTAACAAATCACTCAACTTATACAACTTTGCTGCCTTAAATTAATAACATAAAATTCATGTTATGAAATGTTTTGTTTTTTTCATTTACTCACAACTTTTATGAATATTAATAACATAATTTAACAGTGTTAAACTTTTAAATAAATCTAATCCTCTCTCTCATTTATGATTCAAGTTAGTGTTCTGATGTATAATATTGTACAAGAATAATTCGAATGTATGTCTTAATTCAGATTATCCTTTACTTTACACAATTATAATAGTTATGTCTCCTCCTATCAACTTCCTTTATCTAAGAATCACCCGGAAATCAATTCCACTTTCAAACGGACATTTTCATATACTTTCCTTTCTAAAATTAAGTTTAGACTTTACAAAGACTAACCTTTAAGACTAAACAAATTTAGTCATTTTTCTGAACTAATACATTTCTTTTCTAAACTGTGTGTAGCTCGAAGAGTTTAAAATGTGGAGTACCATTTTCATCCGTTTTCAAAACGAAGAACTAGAGTTTCATGGTCCTATCTTCCCACTGAGCACACGTAAGTTAAAGTTCTGTTCCTATGACAT
Organism: Triatoma infestans; assembly: GCA_011037195.1. Lineage (NCBI taxonomy): Eukaryota > Metazoa > Arthropoda > Insecta > Hemiptera > Reduviidae > Triatoma > Triatoma infestans. Next base: position 499 of record JAAEAF010000984.1, on the reverse strand, counting down.
GACTTTCAACAAGGAGCCTAAACATGTAAACTACACAATTTCATTTCCTTAGGATTGTATAGCAGAAACATAATGATTATGTTACATGAAAGACTTTTTTTACTATTTTGATATTAGAACAGCCAATCTTTAGAAAAGAAGTATTGGTTATACTTGTTTGAAAGAGAGTTCCATGAAAAGTGTTACTGCATCAGAGCTTTTCAGTGTGAGCAAATTTAGAATAGTGAGATCACTACAAGAATAGTGAGAGAACGTGACACAAAATATTTAAGTATCTGCAAATCAATTCGATTTAGTTAGGATAGCTCTCTTTTTCCATTATATTCAGAAATAATGTGAAGAAGTTGCAAAAAAGCTCCAAGAACACGATAGTAAATCATTAAACTACATAAAACTAATATTTACGTTACAGTGGCTAAATCATGTTTTATGACGTGTTTTATTTCTATTAACACTGCTCATATATATTTTTATCTAGTTTTGCAAATTTACAGCAATT
>JAAEAF010000983.1:0-130966 GCA_011037195.1 Triatoma infestans | reverse complement strand
GTTCTGCCCCTTAGGGCTAACTCGCCTCCACATATATATATATATAATCCCCCCCCCCCAGTTAGGTAGAGTAACTATTTATTCGGATCCTATTACATGGATCTATTGAATTGCAACTTTATTGTGGCGAATTCATGATGATTGCTTCCATTAAAGTTTATTTAATATGAGAGATAATTACAAGAATTTTTTTACTTTCTGCTTCTATTCACAATTCCTGAAATCATAGTTGAATGCCTAACTGAATAAATTTTGTCAATTATTGTACAACTATTAGTAATAAAAGATATCAATTCAGATAAGAGTAAAAACTGCCTATAGTATACTTTAGATCAAGACTTCATATAGTAGTTTATAATGGAGTTGATGAGGAGAGAAATTGGGTTAGATTAATTAGACGAGATATGAAGACAAAGTTATAATACAGCTATAAGTTTACACAAACTGCACTGGACTTGGAATGATTTTAATAGTATAAAGGATTAGAGTAGAGTGAAGACACGCTGTGATGTATATGGTTGAATCTGATAGATAGATGTCTAGATTTCTCACTGACTTATCTACAGGTTCTCCCTATTCTAGCCTGCTTAAGTCAGAGAGTACCAGAGAGAGCCTGCTTTATCTCTCTTAATTCTCTCGTCTGTCTGCTCTCTCTTGCTGATGTAACTCTCTTGCTATTACAAGTTTCATGATCTATTAGTGAGTTTCCTCATATTAAAAAAAAAGTCTGTAATTATTTGTTAAGCTCTTTAAATAATCTATCCCTTCTGTGCGACATTGATGGGCGGCACTCCTTTACGAGGTCTTCCCGCCCGTAGCATCTCTCGCTTAACGGAGATGATCTCTGCTTAATTTTGTATAGGTAATTCTGCATGGTTGAGTTTCAATATAATTATTATCCGTTACATGTGCTTGTTTTGGCTAGCCCCTTAAACCTTGGAGGTTTCCCGACATTAGGGCACGTATTCCTTGTTGACGACTGCATTTTATTTACCAGTTTTTGTTTGTTTAGAGCCATATTATTATTAAAATTCTTTTAATAAATATCTTGAAAATAAAATTTGTAGTTTGTTTAGTAATAAATATAAGTAACGGTAGTATGTGACAGTAATGTTTTACTTGAGTTGTTGGTGGGAAGTTATTGGAATAAATTACGCAGAACTTTAACTAATTACTCTCAATGTATTGTATTTATATAAAAGTACACTCATGACTTGGACCAGAAACTAGATAGACGCCTTAGAATTAAGGCGATAGGGCGAGACTATTGGTCGTGAAGATAACTTCTTCATGGTACTTCTTAATTGTTTTTACCTGTTACTGCTTTTATACCCGCTTATATATACGATTTTAGCTCTCCCGCATTCTTTCTCTCCTGTGGATAAAGAGGAGTTTTAGCAAAGCTTGGTGAAGTAGAATAGGTAGATGCCGCTGGTCGAGGTCACGCAGTAACATATTATGATGTAAGAAAGCAGTTCAGCAGTAGGTTATATTTTTTTTTTTATATATACGTGGTGTGTAAATTAAGTAATGAGACTGATTTTCTAGTGTTTGATTTAGCAACACTGGAGACGCGGCGCATGCGTGGTAGGGCAAGTAAACATCTCATACACGTCCAGTGCAAATTTGAAAATGCTAGAGTTGTTGCACTGTCCGTAGTGACTTTTTTTGTGAGCAAGGTTTTTTCAGTGCGTTTTAAAAATGAGTGACATCAATTACGAGCAACGTTGTGCTATCAGGTGTTGCTTCAGACTTGGGCTCAGTGCAACGGAAACGTTTGAAAAACTGTGCCAGGCCTATGGAGACAATGTTTTGTCGAGAGCTCAGGTTTTTAGGTGGTTTAAGTCGTTTGCAGAAGGAAGGGAACCAATTGAAGCCGAGCCTCGCAGCGGAAGGCCTTCATCTTCAAGAACCGACGAAAATGTTGGCAGTACACGCGATCTCGTGCGTTCAGATCGTCGTTTGACAGTCCGAATGATCGGCGAAGAGTTGAATTTGACTCACACAACCGTTCATCAAATTTTGACTAATGAATTGGGGATGAGAAAAATTTGTGCAAAAATGGTTCCGAAAAATCTTTCACAAGAGCAAAAAGACATCAGCAAGGAAAGGAGCCTTGACTTTTTGGGAGCAATTGAAAACGATCCCAATTTTTTGGAACGTGTTATTACAGGAGACGAGTCTTGGGTGTTTGAGTATGACCCAGAAACTAAGCGTCAGAGCATGCAGTGGCACACTTCAACCTCTCCAAGGCCAAAAAAACAAGAATGAGCAAGTCAAAAATCAAATGCATGCTGATTTGCTTTTTTGATAGCCAAGGAATCGTTCACAAAGAATTTGTGCCTCAATGCCAAATGGTAAACCAACATTTTTACCGAGAAGTTCTTGAGAGACTTCGAAAAAGAATCATGCGTGTGAGACCAAACATCAAAAACAAGTGGGTGTTGCATCACGACAATGCTCCATGTCACACCGCGATTTCTATTAATGAGTATTTGGCCAGTAATAACATTCCTGTGGCTCCTCAGCCTCCTTATTCACCCGACTTGAGTCCATGTGACTTTTTTTGTTCCCCAAATTGAAAAATCACCTCAAGGGACGTCATTTTGGAACATTGGAGAATATTCAAGCAGCCGTAACCGACCAACTGAAGTCTATGCCAGCACTGCTATGACGAATGGAAGAATCGTCTTCAGCGTTGTGTGGCTTCCCAAGGTAGTTACTTTGAAGGGGACAATGTTGAATTGTAATTTTATTTGAATAAAAAAAAAATAAAAAAATCAGTCTCATTACTTAATTTACGCACCTCGTATATAAATAATTTTTATTAATTTTAATGTCTTTATGGCACAAGAAGTCTGCTAGTGGCCTAAACACTTAAAATCGAAACTCTAAAAATAGTAGACCAAAATAATCACATTGTTTATTTAGATTATATCGGAAAGAATTTAAGAAACATAACATGATTTTAAAATTTGCCTTTATTTTTAAATATACACACATACATAAAGAATGACAAATATAGCACAATAATCATTTAAATTGAAAACAAAACAAACAAAAAAACGAATTTTTAAAATTTGTCATGTATCTCGAATAATTTTTTTTTTATATATATTTATTTACGTCAAGGTTTTATTTTTTTGTTGTTGATAGTTAATAATAGTTTTTTAATAAAAAGAGTTTTAACTAAGTGCAACCTATCATGTAATATGAGCTACTAGTAGCAATTAGGGTGAAATGCGATACTATTAGAACAATGGCCTGGTGTGTGAATCATAACTAGAAATATATATGACAAATACAAAAAACAATATAGTGCATTGAATTCCAAGTAATTTTGATTGCTATAATATCATTAAATGAAATTTTTTATCAAATATCACAATATCGAATTTTGATATCTTTGCATAAATTTACTTGAATTCATATGATACTGAAACACAAAAATTGAATGATTCAATTTACAAAAAAAATTCAAAACTTTTTTTCTACGATTGAATAATTGAACAATTATTCCAATAATTGGTTAAAGTGATAATTTTAATCTGTATGCAATAAAGGTGCTTTTTAATCTGTAGTTATTAAATGTAAATACATGATGCCATCGTTCAATTATCAAATTTTAAGATTGAATGAAAATGCTAAAATATATTTACAATATTAAATTATGTAAAAGTTCTTAATTTAAACATGGTTTTAACATTTGAAAACAATTTAACAATACCTTAAATATCAGAAAACTTAATATAATTTTGCTTAAATTAAACTTAATGTTCTATCTGACCAAATGTTTACATTTCTGAAGGTAAACCTTGGCCTTTTTAGCAGACATTCTCTTAGTAGTCTGTATAATGTCTTGCCTGTTTTTACATCATTTTTTTTTTTTATTTTTTACTGTGGTAAAATTATATATTTTCATCTGATATTAAAAATCTATTACATTACATTCAAATATCACACTTGCATAATCAATGTGCGAACTCGAATATGTTCCCTTATCAAATAAATAATTATTTTTTAATTTACATTGTTCGGTGTGTCTGTGTGTGTTTCAAATTGGAACTGTTGCAATCTAAATTGTCCTACAATGATTCTGTGCCCTTCTCAGGCCTTTTATTTGATAATCAAATTATCTATGTTTCTAGTTATAAACATTCGTATGGTTGTCAATCGCCGGCCTATTCGTTAATACAGATAATAATCATCAAAAATTACTTAGATTGAAGTGAAAAGAAAACTTAATTATTACTTTCTCTTACTCCTAGTAAGAGGAAGTATTGTAATCGTGTCAAATTTTCGATATCGAGTTTTCACCGGAAATATCCGTTATGAGGTCCCCTGAGTTAAAAAGAAGTGGTTTTTAGCAAATGGTGTGTGTGTTATGTATGTGAACGGCATAGCTCAAAAACGAAAAACCATAGAAACTAGAAACTTGATATTCCATTTAGGCACACCACCATAGGATCTGACAGTACGTTATCTGTCAAAATTTCTTAACCCAATTTACAAGCTTTTTTTTCTTACATTTTTGCGTTTTTCTCAAAAATGGCTCCAACAATTTTCTTCAAACTTGATATGTAAACTATACGTACAAAGAGCTACAGCTTTTATTTGAAAAATTTCTCTGGAAAATCTCATTTAAGGGCAGTTATGGGAGAGGGGTGGTATTTCAGTTTATTACACAATTCTATCATCTAAATCAATCGTTATATATTTAAAATTGATATATCGTTGCTGAAATTCGATCGTTTCAAAAAAAATAGGTTAATATACAGCGAAAGCGGTTATGTGCGTTTTACTTTTCCCCCCAATTTACTAAATGATTTTGTTCACTTTTGCCTCACATTGGATGAATTCTGGAAATAGAATGTTAGCCTAGTTTTACCGAAGACTTTGTGAGAGGCAGGAGTCTTTGTACCTCGTTCAAGTATCAGTTGCTTTTGTTGTATATTAAGGATTTTATTGACCTCTCCTGTAATTACTTGTTCGTTAGAACTGTCTTGCGAGTGAATTGTTTGCAGACTTATATTTTCATTATAATCGTTTTCGTATTCTCTAAAAAAGTCGTCAAGTACTTCTTCGGCTAATTCGCCAGGAGCGTTAACTTTGAAATTTGACTTTAATTTCAAAGTCAGATTCTTCCAATAAGAGTTTCCATCTAATTAACTTTGAGTTAGGTTCCTTAATACTATGGAGCCACTACTATAAAGGCTGGATGAGGAATTTTCGGCCATAGAGATAAAGGCAAAATGTTTACCCGCCCAAACTATTGCTAAAATCTCTTTCTCTGTAGTAGATAAGTTTGTTTCATGTTTATTAATTGTTGTAGAGGCATAGGGAATTAGAAGATCATATCTGTCAAATATCTGTGAATGTACTGCTCCAATTGCAAAGTTCGATGCGGCTGTAGTTAGTATAAATTGTTTAAAAAAATCCTGTAATTGTTTAAAAAAACTCCTCTCACATCTGCAAGAGGAGTTAAGTTTGTCAAAGGCTCCCTTACATTCTTTGTTATCTGGATCAATTTTCGTATCCTTTTTTAGTGCAGATGTGAGAGGTTTAGCGATTTTTGCATAGTCGTTTATCATTTTTATATAATAGCCTGTTATTCCCAGGAAATGTTTGATTTGTTTGGTTGTCTTTAGGGTTGGATAATTTTTATAGTTACGTCATTCCGTCTTGTCAAGCAGAATTTTTAAGTAAATACGGATTTCAAGTGCTTTAAATGTTCGTCTAAGTTATCTGAGAATATTATAATATCGTCCACGTACACCAGAACATTAGGTGTTTTGGAGAAAACTAGTCCAGTCACTGTGGAAAAAGCTGTTTTAGGGAGTGATTCTGGCTCTACTTCTATTTGATGGAAGCCGAGAAGTATGTAGCCCTTCCAATCTTTACAAGTAATCAGAGACATTTTCCGTGGTAGCCTGCTTCATTTTGTGGTCATCGACCGGTTTCGGGCGTTCGCCCATCTTCAGGCGGCATTGTTTTATTTTTTTTTTAATGCATCCACGTTCTTCATGACAGTAGGTTTATTTTTGTTATGCCCCAACACAGAAATCGTACAGGACTTCGACTGTCACCCATAACTAAGACTTATATTTACTAATTAGGTTAGTGCATGAAATAAGTCTCTGTACGAGTCCTGTGTTGGACACACTGTCGGAAGGAACGCCCATCCTGAAGAGGGGCGATCTGCAACGCCCTCCGACACAGCGTGATGATTTTTTCACAAAATGAAGCAGGCCTACCACGCAGAAAAAGTGTGCTCTGATGCTTTCCAGCTCTGCGGAACCAACCACCACAACTTTACAAGTAAGCTACATAATCTTCCTCAAATACTATGCACAAAACAATAGGTTACTTTTTTGTGTCTTTACTTCTTCGTAGGTTACTTTTCTCTTCAACTTTTTGAGGAATTCTTGCGTTTTAGATGGTCATATTGGGATGTGTGGGGATATCAGCAGTGTAAATTGAATATAGTATAGGGCCCAGGATACTGTCTTGTGGCAAGCCAGCAAGAATAGGATAAACCGGTGATGTAGATGATTTTTGGAGTAACTTGGAAGAGTAAATAGGCGGAGGTTTATGGACGCATGGTGGTGCTGAAGCTGTAGCTGTCGTTTCCATTTCACCTGTTACGGCAATAGGTGAAAAAGGATTATACCGTTAGGACTCCTGGCGAGGCTGTTATTGTTTCGTCTATGTAGGGATCACTGTTTAGTTGGCTGGTACCTGAAGGTTGATAATTGTTGTTGGCAGTCAGGGTAAGGTGTCGGTTTGTATGTTACTTGCTGATTTATTTTTCTTAGTAGCCATTGTGGTTTGTAAACCCTTCTTATTTTTTGGAGGAGAAATGTTGAATGTTTTTTGCTTTCTTTTTAAGGAATTAATAGTGGTAGAAGCGGTTGAGGAGCTGATATAGGGTTCATCGTTAAGAACTATCAGAGACGTAAATTAAATATAACAGGTCAAATTAAATATAAATTAATAAATGAAATAATACAATATCACTTAAATAAAACATAATGAATAAATAACTAATAGAAATAAAAAGGAGAATTAATAAAATTATCTTACAAGAAATAATTTTTTTTTTTCACTCAATAGTTTGTAAAATGTCACAAAAGGTAATCACTTATAGATTAGTTATTTATCAGTTCAATTTTAGTTCTTAATAAAATAAACTTCAAAAGTTGATTATTGTTCACTTATAAGTATGTAAATAACACATCAGTTTGTAAGAAGAAGCACTAGAAATTACTCTCAAAATGTAGACAAATTTTAAGCAATTTGTTTACATTTGCTGTCCAAAAAAAAAAAAATTAAATACGATTTTTATTTCATTTAAATACCTTTCCAATTTGAAACATTACAAGAAATAACAAACTCATGAAAAGATTCCTACAGCTTGAATTAATTAAATACATTGCACATTTCTTATTTTGTTCTGTTAATTTTATACTAGACAATATTATTTTTATTATATATTTCTTTAGGGTAGTGTATTTTTTGTTATACTATATCTACTCCTTATGGGTGTAGTTAATATTCAAAGTTTAAAGAAAATTGTTGGAGCCAATTTCAAGAAAAATCACAACAAAAAAATGGGATTTTTACTGTTTAGTAAAAATGGCATTTCCAATCGACCGATTTTCTTCAAACACAGAATTACGGCTGCATATTAATTATAATTAATATTATTTAGATGACAGAATTGTATCATAAACTAAAATAACAGTTTAGAGAAAACATAACGCCGTTCCGCCATTAAAAAATGACCTTAAATTTAAGTTTCCCGGAGAAATGTTTCAAATAAAAGTTGTAGCTTATTATATGAGCAGTAGAGGTTACAAAATTTTAAAGAAAATCGAATGGCGCCGTTTTCGAGAAAATAGCAGGAAACTCCATTCTATAAAGCAACGATTTCCAAACTGGAAGGCGCGCCACTCTGGGGTGGGGGGGAGCATGGATTAGTGCAAAAGAAGGCGCAATAACTTTAACAGAAATGTAATTTTCATATATTTAGTGGTATGTTTTGTATGGGTTGGTCGGAAGAGAAATACTTCAGTTATGTATCAATAGAGTTACTAAACACTGTTTATATAAGGTGCAAAATTACATACTACAAGGACTTTACATTGTAATATGATTAACTAGAGAAGAGAGTTTGACTGGCAGAGTGAAAGTACGTTGTGTTTGTTTGACGGTGATTCAAATAATGAACCCTTAGACTCATTTACAACCTCTGAGCTAACTCTCTTCTACTTCCTAGATGCGCTCCATAGTTTGCGCCTTCTACAAGCTTGAGGCAGAACTGCAGTGAACTTGGTTTGGGGAGTGATTTGAAGATCATTGCAATATTATAAATTTAAAAAAAATATATATATAAAAATAAACTTTTATTATATTAAATTTTATAACATTTTTCAAGCATTTACCGTCCACATTTCTCCCTGTAACTTTGATCAGATAAACATTTATTTGAAAAAAAAAAAATTATATTTTGTTAGATTTTACAAAGTTCACGGGGGTACAGAATCCATTTGTCGATTTACAAGATAATGAATTTGGACTACAGATCCAAAATTCCAAATTTTACTATTAGTTCATTGGTGTAAATGTTTAATAATGCAAATTTTTAACTAATAAATTCACAACTTAATTGATCGAATGGAAAAGCCGGAGCCAATATGGATGGGTACAGTACATACTCGTATCTCAACCCCACTACTTGAAATTATCATGTACAATATAATAAATGCTTATAAACTATTTATTACACATATTACATTAATTCTTTTATTAATTTTAATTCATACTATACTTCTTGACGCTACATATATCGTTTTTAAGCATCACTTGTTAAAAAGTAACTACCAATAAAAAACAAATTTAACATTATTAAAAACTTTCTGATGTTGATATTATTCAGATCCGTGATAAAATTATTTAACTGTTTTTCAGTAGAATAACTGTCCAGATTTCGTGGACCTACCAACTCGTTTGGCGGTCATTGCTAACTTTTGAAACCTACATCTGTACCCAAAATTTTAAAATTTATGGCTGCATTTTTAGATTTTCAAATTTTTTAATTACCCTGCATGAAATATATGATATGTGATTTTTTAAGTGAATAGTACATTGTGACATACTGTGAAAAGATTTCGGTACAGATAAATACAAAAAAGGGGGTGCCTATTCCCGAATTTAAAATTAAATAGTGGTAGGGGATTATTGCATTGCAACCTGAAAGATTTACTGTGCCCCCCGGAGACTTCTCAGTACACTGTCAGGCATCCGAGCAGTCTTCTCTAGCTACAGACAATACTGACCATCAGCGGACAGTGAGCTGTAGAGGCTGTTAGGAAGAGGAAATCTAAGGGCAGCATGCTGGATTCGAACTCGGCACCTCCGCTTTGCTAGTCCAGCGCGCTACCACTGAGCTAATCCCATCTTTGTCCCTTGGCTAAAACCAATTAACCAGGGACGGAGATCCTAGTTTGTATACTGTGTTTGTCCTTGTCTGTAAAGGGAGAGTGTATGTAGCTAAAGTGTATTGTACTGACGAAGTGCATGGAGTACTGAGCTGTGGTAAGTAACCCGTGGGGTCGCTACTCCCCAAGTAACTGTATTCAACAAATACCCCGTGCGGGAGTATTCCCTACCTATGCCGATACAATAATAACACACATATTAGATTCTAATTAAACTGCAAACCTAATTAAATCCAGGTGTGATCCCAACCAAATTAAAATTGTCCTATTACTATAAGGCAACTAAAATATAGGAAGAAAATCGAACGATAGGTTACTTTATTGTAAATATAAACAAATTAAACATAAAGATTAACATAATATACATAATAAACACATTAAAAAATGTTTAACTATCTGAATAAGGAATAATCACATTTTATATTATTTCCTGCCAGGTCTGTCTGTGAATAAATAAGACAAACAATAAACACACACACTCATAATATTTAAAAATATTATTAATATAATTTTGGAATTTTCATTAGAACTTTTTTGTATCTTTTTCTTTTCTGTAGTTTTTCTTTTAAATCTTTTTCTAATCCCATTTCCTCCACATCAGGATATAATGAATGAAATATTTCAAGTGCTTTTTCTAATTGTTTCAACTCATCCTCATTTTTATACTTTTTCCTATCAACTGTGAGTTTGACTTCATTGTAAACAAGAGGGCATACATCAACTTTGCTCTGAGTAAAAATTAAATAGCGATTCTGCAAAGAAAAGTTTGTTTAAATAATAGTTAAAAATTATCAATTTTATTACAGATTTTAAAGTATAATTACGACGTAGCAACTGCACACAAAAATATTTACATAAATTAAATAAATTAAAAAAAAAAATCGTGGTGTCCAACACTCTCATTACTTTCTGTAATTGCAATTTACATAGTTATTATTGACAAATTGCCTTCAAAATTGTAATTTTCACTAAATTTATCTGACTTCAATATTACATACACGCTGATATCACCTAAACTCGAAATAAACTATCAGATAAGCGTGACCCTCAGCTACACCCAAAACATTCCCTAAATCAATTTACACAGAAAAATGGTTAAACAGTGTAATATAGATTTGACTGTGGCCATTCCTAGTTTTATCCCATTTATAACTGATTGCTGCCAGCCACTGGAGGAGAGAGCTTCCGATCATTAGTATCTGATTTTTCAAATTAATGTAAGTGGTATTCGAGAATTTTCATTATATCGTTCTAATTATAAAAGAGTGGCTTGGGTGAGAGCGGCGCTTATATCAGCATACTTGTAGTAACTGAAACTGGAGAAATCGTTGAGTGCTGCACACCAGGTTTTTTTCCTTGTTGCTAAGAGGAAGTATTGCGATAATGTCAAAATTTAAAATCAAGTTTTTACAAAAAGTACAATTTTTGGGTCCCCCGAATAAGATAATGATTTTAGCGAATGATGTGTGCATGTATGTATGATAAATACATTTTTATTCGTATAACAAATAACGGAAATGCGGTGTGTTATCACTGGGCTATTGTAATAATTGTAGCAAAGAAAAACTCTTTGTTAATATTTCAGACTTTTTTTTTAAACACAAAAAGCCATATCTTAGTTAAGACAAAATAATCCTCTACTATTTTCTTCAGTTTCAGATAGTTGAACATTTTGCTGGCTGATTTATTTGTTTCTCAGCATAGCAAGGAAATGTAAGGGCACTTTTTTCAGCATCTTTGAATACAAGTTTTCTATAAATCAGTTTGCGTTTATAAGGTGTTTAAATTACACAATGCTTTTCTTGGTTCTGCCTATAAAATTTGTTAAAAAGGAAATCACAGAAATGCAACCACTATTGAATATCCACAACTATAGACATTTCACTAAAATTATTATGTCTATATATATGCTTGAGTTGAATTCTTTCAACCAATACCCAAATAAAATTCAAGTTTTAATTTTTTGGTTTTTGTGAGTAATCTATGCAACCATTGAAACATTCTAAAGAGAAATTACTTTCGTTTTTGAAACAAGACTCCGATAATAAATCAATGTCGAAAACATTATGTAATCGCAATATTCTATTTTGGCTAAAAAAAAATTAAAAATGCAATTAATAGAAATGGAACCTAATTAAATAAATAGCTCAAGTTGGAAGAAATGATCACAAGTAAGCGACAAGAATATTATAAAATAAATGAAATAAATTAAGTAATATTACTTACAAAATCTTCTCTTTTCATGTTTTTCTCTGAAGCCATGAAAAAATATTTTAACATAAGAGAAATATTATATTCTTGGAAAATATAATATGCCATTGCAAATACATAAGTTTGATAAAGATAAAAATCGTTTGAATATTTTGTTAAGACCTCTTTAAAAATTTCTTCTGAATCGAATTTTATATTCAATTCCATTTTCTTTACAATTATGGCCATAAAAAATCCATAGCACTTTGCAGCTTTTTCTGCATATTTGAATCCATTTTGACTCTAAAAAAAAAAAAAAATTGTTTTATCAAAACTTAGATTCAACCCTACAGAAAATAAGAAGCTGAGACTCCAATGGCAGTTATTTTTTAGACTGAACTCCAAATAAGCTTCGAGTCTGGTGGCATATGTAAAACAAGCTCGCTTCGATGAGTAAGCCATGCAAACAGAATGACAAGCACAAGTATCCCTAGAAAATTGTACGGGACGCCGGGAAGAAGAAGAAGAAGGAAGGAAAGACCGCGATTGCAATGGATGGATGTTGTAGTAGATGACATAAAAACCTTGGGTATAAAGAGGTAGGGAGCACATGGCTGAGGCAGGAAGCAGTGTGGGGAAGTGGTTGGGAAAACCCAGGTCCCAAGACTGCAGGGCCAAATATTGATAATAATATTATTGTCCTTGATATATATTAGAAGTAAAACTGAATATGCTGGAGAAGTATTGTGTAGAAAATCTTCTAAAAGTCAATACTGAATAAACTGTCATCGTTCCATTTCATAAGGGGGTCGTCTGAATCGATGAAGACAGTCACACTTCAAATTTACAATTGCTCTGCATATCTGGGTGTTCCTCTGTCCTCATCGGGATAATCCTTCCAAGCTAGTAAACATTTTGTTTCGAATCACTAATACTAATAGTGCCGTTAGATACACTGATCATTGAACATAAATGATCAACTAAAATTAAACATTGTTTCGCGATTGCAGAAAGCACTCTTCTTTATATATCTGAAATTTGGGGCTGACTATGAAGAAAAAGCTAAATTAACATTTTTTATTTCCATCCTACAATTACTGTTTAACACACCCAACTAACTATCTACTAAGACTAGAAACTGAGCTAGTTCATATCTCGTTAAAAATTTTTAAAAGAATGTTAAATTGGTGGCAAAAGTTGTTAAGTATGCACTCGAACGATCTTCTTAATCTGTTACAACCGGCTAAGAATTCAATGAATATGCCAAATAACTGGTGCCAAGACTTAAAAAGTTATCTAGCTATACAGCAGGTGTTGAAGAAATCTGGATCAGTCCGGATGGATAGTTAGTTAATATAATAACATCCTGCAGAAAATGAAAAACCATTTGATCAGCAAAGATGTAGATGCCGCAATTAATAACAAATTTAATCTTTATTATAGAAATATTAGTTCAGTGGGAAATGGTGAGCAATATCTCGCAGTTAGTAGCCATATAAATAAAGAATTATCACCCAATTGAGGCTTTCAGGAAAATATACGAACAGGCTTAATTATAAGAATTATTCAACGAAATATCGAATAGATCTCCTTGTCCACACTGTAATCTAGAATATGATAAATAATACATTTTATCTTTCTATGTCCTACTCTTAATTTACTCAGAAAATCATACTTAAATTATTATATCAACAAATTTGACAATTTATCAGATAAAATAATAAATTTATTAATGATGGATGAAAATAGTAGTGACAAAACTAAGCATATTTTCCTATCCGTCACTAATAGTTTGAAGTTTAGAAAACTTGCCTCAGTATAATAGTACCACTTGCTTGCCTTATTTTACCATTGTTAAAGTAAATAAATAAATAAACTAAACTCCAAGTCCTATTAACATTGTATATGAAGATACTTTTGATTGAGGTTACTTTTCTTGTTTCGATATTATTTCCAGTTTTTTTGTTTGTTTTGTTTTGTGCGGGCAATTCATAATTGATATATTTTTTTGCAGTTTACTTATATCCAATTCAGAGTAAGATTTATATTGTATTATGCACTTTTATAATCGTGGTATTCCTTACACACCTTTTTTCTTTTGTAACTGGTTTTGTTATAATAACTATAATTACGTTTTTTAAGTCTAATTATTTTAAATTTTATTTATATTTCTTTTTTAATGGCCAAACTCATTGCTATGAGATTCTTTCCTTAAAAGCAATAAAATTTTATTGTTTATAACAGGAGTATAAACATATATTAGTATAACATAATATAGTATATTAGTATAACATATAGTATAAGCATACAAGTATATTTTACTTACATCATTCAGTGCAAAATACATCTTAGAAGCAATACTGTTGCATATGGTATTATCTGGTGCTACTTCTAAGCACTCATTTACTGCACTAAAAAGTTCTTGTAAATCTTCACTCCTCATAGGCCTCTTCTCGTGTTTTACTTTAAATTGTATTAACTTAAAAAGGCCGTTAATAGATCGAATCTTAATGTGGACACAGTTATTATCTGTACTAGAATACAAGGCTTCTCTAGAAAAAATAAATAAATAAATATTTTCAAAATCCTTATGAATTAATTACATAAACATATGGGGGTGGAATCAGCTCCGAGATAGCGCGCTTGAGTTGGTTCGTGAGTCCTGACTGGTAAGCGGTAGATTCAGGTTCTATGCCCTTGGATTTTCTCACCCAAGAGCATCATAATTCACTATCCAGTTTTGTAACTACTGAGAGAACATAATCTGGAATGAATATATATATATATAGGCCCAGAAGCAAGAACTTTTCTAGAGGCCCCTTAAAAAATTGGAGAAAATTTTCCTTGATTTGATACAATTTTAATTGTATATTTGTAACATAATGTTAAATCGTAATAATTCAAGATAAATAAATACATAACTAAAGACTCTTTAATAAACAGTAAGAGATAAATTAATGAGTTTGTAACTAAAAATTAGTTTTAAAGTTTTTATTGCATCACAACAAAAAGCAATTTACTTTTTTATTTATATAGCGATACTGTTACAATCGAATATAGGTCTTGCCGCCAGGACGTTATGGAACGTTGGAGTACTCAGTTGATGGTTATACTTATAAATAATGAGCAATAATGTGTTTTTAGTAGTATTCTTAACTTATTCAATTGTTTAATCCATCAAACCTCACTACAGTTTCAGAAGTGGAGTAAAGACCACTTTTTTTTGCTAGAGTGATTGATACTATGTAATGGAACGTTAATTGTTTTGGCGGACATATCCCAACACCCCTCCCAAACATTAACCTTCCTAGTAGCGTTAATTCAATACCTACGCTGTTCGATTAATTTACAAATCGATAAATACAATTCGTCAAATACTTAGATTGTAGATTATTGTAGGGGATTATTGCACTGCGATCTGAAAGATCTATATACTTACAGATTATCAAATTCTTCTTCAATTCAAATTTACTCAAATACTTACAATTATTTTCATTTTTTTAATACTTTTGTTATTTTTCACACGCTTATTAATTCTTTACAGTCATCGTTCTTTAATATCGATAAATGAAACTCTGCAAAAACATCATTTTCATTTAATGATTTTTTTTTTTTTATTTCTTCAATTTTAAACGCTTATTAATTCTTTGCAACGGTTAACAAAAAAATAATGTACTAGTAGCTCGAACGTGAGAGCGAACCTCATTTCACTTTGACCTACAATAAGAGGTTTATTGTGGATTATTAGTAGCTCAGTTGACATTCACGCAATTCATTTTCGAGTTCACCGTTTTTTGTTTTTGTTTTCTTTACTTTATCAATAAATATGCTCCATAAAGCTGTGAAAGAACGTATGTGTTACTGTACGCATGGCCACTGATGAAATTAAAATCATTGAGCTACTGCAAACATAGGGTTGCTTTCGAAATGAAATATTATGTACATATGGGCAAATATGTACCGTATGAATCATATAGAAAATAAATTTAGAAGTTGCAGAAGAAATAATGTAAACGGTGTAAGATGTAATTTTTCTTGCACCATAAGAAAAAAATACCTTTTCCAGCAAATCCAAATAAAGCCATTCTAATGTTGTAGAAATGATACATGGAGGCTAAATTTATCTCATCCGCGACATATTTTGATCACTTCTATAGTTAAGGATCATAATCACGCAGTTGTTGATTGGAGTAAGTTTTGTTATGAGATTTGCATAACAGTAACGATCGATAGAAATTATACATTGGATGGTCCGGGAATGACAGTAGAAATAAATGAGGATAAATTTGGTAAAATAAAGTATAATAGGGGTCGCGCAGGTACCACAGATGAGGAGGCTCCGGCGCCATATACCTCAGATTGTAACCCCACGAGAAAAAAACAACATACCTGTAAAGTTCGTATGATTTGCTTTGGTATTCATCATTCAGCAGAAATCTCTCTTGATAAGCCATTTCTTTTCCATCTCTTACAAATTTTTTAGCAAATCTTATATATTTAGCATAATCTAAATAGGTTTGTGCCAAAAATACTGCGTTTTGAGATGTTCTGTTTTGTTTATAAGCACCTTCCATACAACGCAACTCTTCATCAGTAATATTCTCATCCAACGTATGATGTCTTATTCTTCCTAGCAATATACCGACCATAAAAGACCATTCTGCTTCTTCGGGATTCTCTTTTAATGCTTCTCTTGCCAATTCTAAAGCATGCTTTGAGCCTGCAGTAAAGCATATTAAACATTATTAAAAAACAAAATCATCAAAAAACAGGTGTGAAACGTTCACAAAATTTCCTCTTTCTGTAGACAAACAAATTATAATTGATAATGTGATGTTTGTACGGCAATGGCCAGGAGTTTTATAGAAAAAAAAATTCTTTGTTGCTCTACGTTTCGGGTATCATTGGTGCCTTTCTTCAGGAGGTCTGATCCTTTTTTGACTCTGTCCTTCCTTCTCTCCAAAACACTATTTCTTCCATCTTCAAGTAAGTAGATGATTTCTTTCTCACCATTAATCCAGATCACATTTCCACTATTCTTCAAACCTTCTACTATCACCACACACACAATTCACATTAGAAACTGAAAGAGACAACAAAATAGACTTTTTTGACACACTCGTCATTTGCAACCATCACAACACATTCACACACAACTGGTACACCTAAACCCACTTAACTGGAAGACTATTACACTTCCTTTCAGACCATACTTTACACTAGAAAATAAAAACCATAAAAAACCTTTAACTGTGGAATCCATTTATCGGACCAATCGCCCAAAACATAATACCAAGAACATAATACTGGTTACAAATGAATATTCAATACACCTAATTCTTAAAAATCTCCTGAAGAAGGCCACCAATGGTACCCGAAAAGTAGAGCAACAGAGAATTCTAGTTTCTTTAAAACTCCTGTGGCCATTGCCGTATAAACATATTCTAAAAATATTTTTTAGAAACTATATAAAGAATTTTTAGAAACTCGTCATCTTTTGCGCGGTGCGGCCAGCATATCTGGGAAAAGGCAAATCGCAGTAAGTTCGAAACAAATATTTAGTTTAGATTCTACCAGGGGACCATGGAAAGTTTTGATCGAAATACATCAGCTGGAAATTCCATTTTAATGAATAGATTTTTTCACTTTTCTCCATTAATTCAAAAAAGGTTCCTACAATTTCCTTTCAACGTGTATAATAATTTCTTCTAAAACGATTTACAAACTTTAGTTTAATAATTTTCCTGGGAAAACTGATTTTTTGTGAGGGTTCAGAGAGGCTGGTATGATGTTAATTTACCTATAACGTGCCAGTTCAGTATAATAATGTGCTCCTGAGAGGCTGGTATGATGTTAATTTACCTATAACGTGCCATTTCAGTATAATAAAGTGGTTCTTTGAGGATGGTATGATGTTAATTTACCTATAACGTGTTATTTCAGTATAATAAAGTGGTTCCGAGAGGGCGGTATGATGTTAGTTTACCTATAACGTGCCATTTCAGTATAATAAAATGGTTCTGAGAGGGTGGTATGATGTTAATTTACATATAACGTGCCATTTCAGTATAATAAAGTGGTTCTGCCACTGTACATGCACAGGAGATAATTTGAGTCAATTTTGTTATACTTGTATGATATTTGTCTTTTTTTATACTATGTATGTACATAACCTAAACATAAACAAACCGAACCCCACGACATCTCCACAACGATAAAATTAACATTCAGGCAAAATAGAAAGATGACTGAACATACTACAATAACTTGAAATTTATAAACACAAGACACAAAACTTATAAGCGAACAGACAATATTCGCTAGTGAACCACTATTCAAAACCATATTGCCACAGGAATAATAAGAAATACAAATACACAACACACCTACATCAAATAGTTTTTAAGTCTGTACTTACAGATCCAACAGCATTTTAGTTTCAACATATGTGAATAATGTATGCATGTTTTTTGTCATTTCTTTTCATTAATTATTCCACAGTATTCCACGGCTGACAGAGTGTTCTATCGCTCTATTCTATCCTCAAAGAACACTTAAAAAATAAAATAGTATAGATAATTAATTATCAAAGTAAATCTCCTTCAAAAACGTTAATTTAAGTTACAAATCTCACTTGTTGGATGTTTCCATTTTTAAAAGGAACACTGTACACCACCCTTTTAAAAAAGCGAATAACAACATGTGATTACCCACTCAAGAATCGACGAACCACCTCTTAACCTACTTAGGTCCTAACAAAAACGTTTGTGTCGCAAAGATATGTCACGTCTCATGTTACGGATGGATATGACCCAGCCTGGATATGTCGGAGTTAGCAATCCATTAGACGTTTATAACTTCTATCATTTTTTTTATGGCTAACCCAACTAAACGTTTGTAAACATTGCCATTTTAATAAAAATTTATCAATTACATTAAACAATTGTTAGTGTTAAAAGCCAGTTTTTTTACTCTTGTATTATTATTACCTGGCACGCCATATTCTCCAATAATATAAGCCTTTATGCCAGTTATTGCAACTTTTTGTTCTGGAGATAACTTGGAATATGGCGGAATCTTTTCCTTTACCTTAAAAAAAAAGAAGAAGATTATTAAATAATTTCTTAATAAAAAGATCGATAATAATATGCGTAATCAATCTCACAGTAAATTAAAACTTTTAAGAAAAAAAGTCTGTTATTTATTCGACAAATGAGTAAAGTGGCACATTTAAATACTCGAGTTCTAGTTAGTTAGCAACTGATCAGGTGAAAACACCTCACTCCTACGTTAAATATTATATTTTTTATACGACAGTCAAACACCCATAAAAAAAAATGAATATATTACTTAAGGCATAATTTATAGAATATTTTTACTTTCTCTTGTTTTATTATTTGTAAATATTTTAATAACCTCTAATATTTAATTTTAAAACTTACACTTTAATATTATTAGTGTGATACAGAGATTTATTAGAATGCATTAAAGTGTATGAACCTCATATAACAGCCAGAAGTATTTTTATTCTTAATTAATAATTCTTACATTATTTATTATTTTTTTCCAACGTTTCAACACTCAGCGTGTTCTTCTCAAGGGTTATATAATTGAATCTGAAATTACAAGGAGGAGGTTTTTTATAAAATAAAAAACAATAAAAAAATGTTAACAATAATAACTTTAAAAAAACTTAGACTCACCTTATACTAGTGCAACATCATATATAAAAATAAGAGAAAGTAAAAAATAAAGAATTCTATTAATGTTGGTATAAATCTGTGGACATCTAGCCAGTAACAATGTGTCTCTCTCATAATATTATAAAATTTCCTTGTAATTTCAGATTGTTGAAACGTTGGGTAAAAAATAATAAATAATGTAAAATTATTAATTAAGAATAAAAATACTCCTGGCTGTTATATGAGGTTCATACAATTTAATGCATTATAATCAATTATAAATAATCAGCCAATAATATTCAGAAACTACTAACAGAGATTTATTAATGTCTAGAGCAGAGGTTCCCGAACTTATTTGGTCTACCGCCCTTTTTTCAGATAAAAAATTTTTCAGCATCTCCCCTCCGTTGATAATCTAACTTCCTTATTAAGTGTAACAAACAGAAAGATAGTATAATGACAAATTTCAGCTATTTTATTTACATATATCTTTATTTCTATCCACGTACTAAAACAAGCTGCAAATAAGACACTTACTCATTAGGATATATGACCAAGCAAAGAATCAATGCTAACTCATTGACATTTCCATTGAACCGAATCATTTTATTTAGGTAATAAAAATTTCCGTTAAGTTAACCACTTAATTTTCGAACTCAAACGGTACTGCTATTTTTTTCACAGTTTCCTTCTGTGGGTGCACAGTGACCGATTTATTGTAATAACATATTTAATTGTAGGTGAGGGATGCAAGTTCTTACCTGGTTCCTAGCTTACTTCATGATTTCTATCTAGCTAAGCGGCTAACAATGATAGGTGATGTAAGCAATTAAAAAAAAAATGTTCAACCCCCATATATTCAAAGTCAGGGAGCGCCCTGGTAAAATCCATTCAATAAAGTCGTGCTTCCGATTGAGGAATTATGACAGTTAACTTCAAAATCTTGTTGGATAACAAAACGAAATGTTAGGTTTGATCTTTAAGCGATTTTTCGTTTTTGAACTACGCTGTTCACATACATACTAACAAAGAGCCATACAAATTTCTAAAAATCACTTTTACGGACTCAGGGGACCACAAAACGTTTATTTCTAGTGAAAATTCGTTATCACAAAATTTGATGCGATTGCTAGTCTTACTGCCCTTCAGAGCAATGAGGGAAAGTAGAGAGCATAAAAGTAAAACTAGATGCTTATAATTTTGCCAATGGATGCTGGATTTCTGATAGTGCATGACTTGCTTGTCTGCCAACACTTGCTTGACAAGATCTGTCAGCAGACTTGACTATTGATCTGTTACAAAACTGATCTGTCTAGAAAGAAGGCTAAGTCTGTTAAAAACTCAGCTCTAAAAAATATGTGCTTCACTTTATTAACATTTACAAAACAAGAGCTCCAAATAAATAAATAATAAAATAGAAACTTACCTCGTTAATTCTAGCCGCTGTTTCATTGTCTCTCATGAAAAACAGTTTAACAGAATAAACAACGTGCTGAAAAGCTTTATTGTATTTATTTAAAAATTCATCTTTCTTTTCATTTTCCAAAATATCTATAGATTTCTCCAATTCATTTTCTGCTCTTGATTTTTCTCCGTTCATATACAACTCGTATGCAGTAGCTACTGAAAGTAAAAGCCTGAAATACAGACAATAAAAAAATCTTTAAAAATCCATAATTCAATAGAATATCTACTATACAGATGATATTTTCTTAGAAAAGTGTTTCAAACAAAGTTTACTACTAATACAAGCAAAAGTTTTTGAGAACAATTCAGGAAAATGCTTTCGATGAAGTAATAGATCTCTCTATTTATGTTTGAATGAAATTCAAATGGAGTTTTCATCGGAAATACATGTTCTTAAGTTAAGTTTGAGTTCGAAAATAAATGCATCTAATTTACTCTCCTTTTTTTTTGATTTTCTCAAAAATTGCTCCAACGTTTTATTTTAAACTTTACATAATATTCACGAACACAATAAATGCCTATCATTTTTCTTTGAAAATTTATATTTTGAGGGTTAAGCTCCCCTCTAAAGTACTACTTCAGTATAATGTATGGCTCCACCATCTTTGTAATATGGAAGATAGACTAAAGATATTACTAGAATTTCAAAGTTGAAAAAATTGTTTAACTGGTAGTGCGAATTTACTGAATTGGTTCTTTTTACTTTTCTTATTCTGAGTTTCAAGAAAATAGTAAACCGGAAATGCGCTTTTACTGAACAGTTTTTTCAGTTTTCGACGAATTTCATTAAATTTAGTACACAAATATAAAATTTGACAGTTATTATTTTGAGAACTGGAGTAAGAGAAAGTTGTGTGAGTGTTTCACACTAGATTTTTTGTGATGTGATGTGCCTGTGCCAATGTGTGAATTTTTATATACTATTCTGATATTTATAAAAATTTGATGTTGGTATTGGGGCTTAAAACATCGCTAAGATAAATGACCTAGCAAAGAATAGATTCCAACTCATTCCCTTTTCCTTTGAACCGAAACACGGTAATTATTTAGTTTAGTGCCCCCAATATGGCCGACCACTAGATACAGTAACCTTCTCACTCCCACTCTTCTGTCACAGTCACTATGAAATCCATGACATCGATAGTATCGATTTAACCATCTATCTTTTTACAGCCATGAAAGTAATAGTATACAGATAATGACAGCTATATTGATACAGTAGTCAGAATGTACATTCTGTGCATAATCTATACCTACATGTACTTCTTTTTGACCAAGTCTATATGAAATATATTTGGCACAATTAGCTACTTGCTATTAAACAGTAGCATTGGCTGTATCTAAAGAAATTTAGTAGAATAATGTAAATATCACAAAGTACCAACTTGTTGCGAATTTCGTATTCATACACACTACATATACTCATTCATTCTCCAATAATTGTTTACTATTTCATCAGACATTCACTTGTCAAATTACATTGAGTTTAATGTTTTCTATCATTTTTGGTGGGTCTAATTTAAATTTAAACGTGAAAATGCGAAGAGGTAAAGACACGAGTAGTGAAATTCGTAAAATCAGAATTGAAAATAGGAAAAGAGGGAAAAGTTTGCGTGAAATTGAAAAATTAATAAATAAAAGCCATGCTATAGTACAAAGGATTATTAACCGATACAGAAATGAAAACAGAATTGAAAATAAGGCAAGAAATTTAAATAGAAGGTTGCTCAGTAATAATGATGAACAATTCCTAGTAAGAAAAGTGCAAGAAAATCCTAAAATAAGTGCCCCAAGCTTAGCTGTGGAGATGAGTTTTAGGTTGGGAAGGAATATTAATCCTGTGACTGTTCGTAGAGCCTTCAAAAGAAACTCGTTTTATCCAACACATTATGACTACTGTATGAATATGACTGTCATTAACAGTATTTATTCCTTTCTTCTTACAACAATTTCCACGCCACCTTGCGGTACGTGCCTGGCGCGCTTCGCTTTGTTATTAGGTGAGCGATCACCAGGGTAAATGAGCTATTTAATAATTACAATCATTCATCAGTTAAAAATTAGGGATTCCAAGTTAATCTATTTTGGGTTTTACTTTAGTAACTCATTTCTCCTAGTTACACTATGACAAATGAGCTTATATTCTTTTTTTACAATTAAGCAACAATTACAATTTGGAAAATTTTTTTTTAAATGAAGTTTAAAACATTCTACATCTATTTTTGGGATTTTAATTTATTTGCAAAGATGGCCAGAAGGCCACGTTTTTTCAACCAGTAAACACCCGTGCCTCTGCAAAAACGCGATGACTTCCGATTCATCCGGGGACATACGAAGAGCTTTAGCTAATTTGTATTCACAGTTATCGCACATTTGTTTATTGTATATGAAAAGAAATACCAGTGAAAGAAAAACAGGAAGGTAGAAATGTAAAATAATCAGATAAAAGTAAAATGTAAGATATAAAGGAGAACTGTAAAAATTTGCCTGCAAGTGTATTAGAGCTCTGTACAATCTGCACTGATAGCAGAGTGACAGTTAACGGCAAAATTTTTGATTTCCTCCTGTATATGTGTGTGTGAGATTTTCAAAATCAAAAGTGGGGGTAGTGTGCAAAGAGAAAATTATAGCAGACTGACCGTTAACGGCTAATATTTTGATTTCCTTTTGTATGTGTGTGTGAGATTTCCATGTTCCAAAGTGGGGGTAGTGTGCAAAGATGAAATTAAAAGAAATAAAATAAAAAACATGAACATATTTTGTTTACTTGAAATAACTGCTTTTATTAGGGCCCCCCAAAAAAAATAAATAGCGAAAAGTGGAAATTAAAGTGACACATATAATAGGAAAAGAAATCGATATTTCTATAATCGGAAGAATGAAGGCAGCATGTGAATGTAGGAAGAGTGGGAGTGAGAAGGTTACTGTATCTAGTGGTCGGCCATATTGGGGGCACTAAACTAAATAATTACCCGAAACACTTTCCAATAAGTTAACCACTTAATTTGTAAACTCATACAGTTCTTCTCTGGATGCACAGTGACCGATTTATTGTTACTTTACCTTATTTAATTGTAGGGGGGGATGCAAGTTTTTACCTGGCTTCCGGCTTCTTCATGATTTCTATCTACCATAATAATGATAGATAATGTAAGTAATTTAAAAAAAAAAGAAAATGCTAAGCCATCATATATCCAAGTCAGGAGCCGCCACTGGCTGTTGCAACATAGTTTTATGTGTATATTTACATAAAATATATAACCAAATTAAACCACAATCTTTACAGTAACCAATAAGTGTGGGCCAATTGTCTGCGTACAATTAACTAATTCACTAATCAAGAATTGCTGGTTAAACCATTCATTTCTGTTATCATTTAACTTTGGGCAAATTAGCTACAAAATGATAACCATTTTCTTTATCACAATTAAGGCATAGTTATTTAAGTTGTTATTTTTACTTTAATTCATCAAATAAAGCATTTAGTAATATAATATTAAAATTTTTAATTTAACAAATAACAAAAACAATTACAACTTACTTTATCCAACGTTGTCCAGATACTTCCTCATTTTTTTGAAATAATTTGTCTATCATCCCAACTTTAGCTTCTGCTACAATATCATGTATATTCCATGTGAATGGACATTGTAATTCTTCGAAATAGTTTTCCTTAATATCGTCCATAACTGATGGTATAAAAAGTATTTAATGTAATTAGAGATAAAGAACGTTTGATTAGAATACTGTCTTTTTTCAAGTTAAAATTATTTTTATTTTAAAAAAATTATAAGTTTATTAATCAAAAGTAAATACCTGACACCTTACAGCTCCTTTTTCAAGTCTACTAATGAGTACTGAGTAGTGCATAGACATTGCTGGGAATAACAGATATTACTGGGAATAACATATATTGTAATTCACTACTGTAGAGGTATGCAACCTAGGGAGTAAATATGAAACTAACTCAGATTAAGTAAGAGCAAGTAAAAATGCATTTAATTTTTAGGTATATTTCATATATTCTCGGAACATGTATCCAGATTAAAGATCCATCTATTTTATAATATCATGCGAATCGCTTTCAACATTACAATATCATATTTATCTCTGTATATTAATTTTTGTCAAACAATTAATGGACGTAAATTCAGGCTTATTTGTATCCGAAATAAATAAATAATATTATTTATTTGTGTTAACAAGGAGAAACATTATTAATAATGGGCATAAATTGTTTACAACAGAAAAAGGCAGACAAACAAATTCTTGAAGTGAAGAAGAAGAATGTTTATTTAAAGAAAAAATATTGTCGAATTGCACCATTTTATTGTAGATTACTCACGATTCGCATTTCAAAATTTTATTAAAAATTGACAACATGCCTTCGTCAAATAATGCGGACAAAATTTCTGCTCATTCATCGCAAAATAATTCACACGAATCCTCCATCCCTACTTTTATCTATATTAGAAGCAATTTTTCCATGTCATACTGTTGTGTAGAAAAAGAAGGTCCATAAATACTTAATTTCTAAAAGTAGTAATCTTTTAATGTAGGGACATTAAACTTCAAAACACCATTCCGCCAAAATAAACTTAATTGAAAACATTTACAGACTCTTAAGAAAAATTACGTCTTAACTGAGCTCTGATATAATAAAATGCTTAAGATTTTTACGATGAGATCACAAAAGAAAAACTGCATTTTATAATACATTAATCTGATTAAAATGAAATTATCTGAAAATTCAAATTAATAAGTTCTTCTTGGTTTAAAAAGAACTCTTGAATGTCAGCCTAGAAATAGATCATAATAAACAAAATAATCTAGTGATATATATTTGAAAGTTGGAAATATTTGTTTTTGTTTGATTTAAGTTCGATCAAGAAGATTTTCAATTCGCAATATTTTTCTTCTCCATGTGAACTTAGCGGAATAATTTTGGAAAACAATAAAAAACGAATGAATAATTCCTTCTATTTCAAAAATAATTATTAATAATTTATATCTATCTATAAGAACATCATAAATTGCAATGATTTAAAGAAGAATTTAATATTGCTCTATATGAATGTCCTGAAATAGACAAAACTATTGGTATGGTTTTTGGAACATAGACAAAATACTGTTGCTTATATTATAATTTCTATTTCCCCGTTGAATGGTTGACATCTCTTCCTTCTTCTCTCACGTTTCCATTCCCAAAATTTTCTTAGGGACTCTAGCTTGCAGCCTTTTCATATATTACTAGAACGAGACGATTAGTTATAATATAATTATACAATAGTTAGTACATAATAATAATGACGTATAATAAGATAATAATAAAATAATAATTACAAATACATAAATTATCATAACTAGTAATTATCATTTTAATTCAATAATTGGAAGGATCCTCAATATCAGAAGTGTCATAGTTCAAATCGCGCACAATAACAATTTCCATATTTTATCCATCTATTCAGCAATATGCGAGATAAAATAAAACCGGAAGCCAAAAAAGAAAAGTTATTTATTCATTTTTGTAATCAGCTTTTAAATTTCCTTTAAAACAGAAATAAAAAAATAATAAAAATTGAACAAAACATGCAATTATACAGTTTATTCTCAGTTAAGTGTTGGAAAACACAGATCACTTTTTAAAAAAAATTAATTTTATTAAAAACACAGTATGACAGCTCAGAAAGTAGTGAAAAGATAAAAATAATGAAAGTTGGGGAGTATTTATGTAATTATTATGTAGTGTCAGCAATGTATGAAATGTTTGTGGAAACTGCTGTTGCAACCCCTCCCTCCTTTAGTTTAGGGCTATCCTCAGCCCTTAAACAGGTAGTCTTGGGCTGTGGTCTTCCAGCCTGGGCTGGTTCTGCTTCCGGTGAATCCAGGTTTCGGCGTCTTTTTAATTGACAGTATTTGGTTTGGCATATGAAATACACAGAGAAAATTTTAGTAATTAGTATTACCATAAAATATACCAAATTATGTTCATCAAGGGGGAGTTCCAGTATTTCTTCTAAGGCAGGGTTGTCCAACTGGCGGCCCACGGGCCGTATTCGGCCCGCGAGTATATTTTACTATGAATAAATTTATGTTACTAAATTATTATTATTAATATTAAAATTATTTTACTATGTGAAAATTTAAATCTAATTTGAATTTAAAGTAGGTACTATTTTGTTTGCGTAACTTCACTTAACCTGGCTGAATACAGCAGCAATCCGTTTAACGTCTGATGATGGTTGGCTCAACGTTGGCGCCACATATTATATTTGTGGTTGGTTGTTATTTATTTATGGTTGGCGCACGTGATGCGCACACTACCCTGGCTATTTGGTTGATTCATGCAATCGTGCGAGTGCAGTCTTGTCTAGAATTTGTTGAGGGGTGACTGTGTTATAATATTATTAACTTAATTTCATATTTATTTATTAATTAAAATAATTATTGAATATGAGTGCTACTAATAAAAGAAATATAGACCTCGAAAATCGAGAATTTCAAGATCGCTGGGAGATAGATTATTTATTTATTCTGAACAAGAATGGTAAACCACAGTGTTTGGAATGTTTACAAATCATAGCTGTGTGTAAAGAATATAACTTGAAGCGCCATTATCTTTCCAAGCATGAAAAAAGTATCATTCGCACACGCGAGACATGAAAATACCACTAGTGAAAAAAATGAAAAAGCAGCTGGATCATCAAACGAATTATTTTAATCAAGAACCATCTGTAGCTGCCATCAAAATTTCAAGAAGCATCTGTAGCTGCATCGTTTGAAGTTTGTTTAGAAATAGTAAAGGCAAAGAAGCCATTTTTAGATGGAGAATTAATTAAAAAATGTGACATAAAAATGGCTCAAGCATTTAATGACAATGAAATGGTAAGAAAATTTCCCAGTATCACTTTCTCACCAGACTGTAAACGAGATTAGCATCCATGTCACTAATAAATTAGAAAACCTAAGCAATAGCTGCTGCTATTTTTCGGTAGCATTGGATGAAAGCACAGACATTTCCGATACAAGTCAAATGCTCATCTTTATAAGAACGGTAAATGAAAACTATAATTATTCAGAAGAACTTTTAAAATTACAATTATTACACGGAACAACAAAAGGTGAAGATATTTACAAACAATTAAAATGTGCAGTAGAGCAGTATGGCGGATTTGACAAGTGCACTGCTATTGTAACCGACGGTGCTAGAGCTATGACGGGCAAAAATATTGGCCTCGCGGGATTTTTGCAAAAAGAAGGAATTACATGTCGTATGTTACACTGTATTATCCATCAGGAGGCATTATGTGGTTTATCCCTACAACTAAAAGACGTAATGGACAAGGTTTGCAAAATTACTAATTTAATTTGCGGCGGAAATCGTTCTCTTACACACCGAAAATTTAAAACATTTTTGGATGAATTGGAAACTGAGTATGGAGATCTGCTTTTACATAGTAACGTTTGTTGGTTAAGTGCTGGAAAGTGCTTGAGGAGATTCTTTACACATCGAAAAGAAGTTCATCTTTTTCTCACAGAAATTGCCGTTGATTTTTATCAATTTAGTTGATAAAAATTTTATTTATTCACTTGCTTTCCTAACGGACATTACAAATTATTTAAATATTTTAAATAAATCCTTGCAAGGACAAGATCAACGTGTGTGTTGTCTTTATAAATATGTTACTGGATTTAGAAACAAATTAAAATTGTTAAGGTTTAATTTGGAGCAAAATAGTTTATTTCATTTTGAATCTTGCAAAGAGATCTATGAAGAAATGAAAGAATGTAATATAGAAGCGAATTTTAAAATATTTCTACCAAAATTGGATATGCTAATTACAGATTTCAATGAAAGATTTTCTCAATTTGATGATCTTAAACCGTCTATTGATTTATTTTGTGATCCAATTAATATTGATATCAACTCCGTTGATCTTAAATATCAAATAGAATTATGCGACCTGCAGGCTGACCCATTTTTTTACATCTCGTGAAGTAACTGGAATAGAAATATTCAAATTTTTAGGTAAAGAGAAATATCCAAAATTGAGAGATTTTGGACTTCAAATTGTATCAATCTTCGGAAGTACATATATCTGCGAGCGTGCATACTCCGTTATGAAATATATAAAGTCAAAATATAGAAATAGTTTGAAAGATTTCACTCTTGAAGATATAATTAGACTTGCCACAACAAATATTGATGTGGACACAAAAGATATTGTTGCTAAACAATTATGGCCACAATGTTCTCATTAATGTATTACGAATATTTTAGTTTTCTTTTTAGTATAAATAAAATATTTTTTTAATTAACGTAAACTGACTTTTCATTTAACAACCTTCTTGGCCCCCGAAATGTTTGGTGAAGAAAATATGGCCCGCGGGCTATGATAAGTTGGACACCACTGTTCTAAGGGTTTGATACTAATGTTGGCCTCGTGAATTTGCTGAAATGTGAAATTGCTATGGTATTTATGTTTAGGTATTTCTGATGGGGTTTTTTTTTTTTTTTGGCATTAACCGTTAGGTCATAGCCACTATATTATTCTATGAATGAGAAAAATGTATTGTCAAATATCCAACATAACCAACCTCCAAACATCCAGCTACAGCATCTTTATTACTTTTCCATACTTTACACCTTGTTTATAAGGATATTCATTAATAAACCTCCTTATCAGTTATTTCATTCATACATTCACACGCTTAGTTGCATTCACATCATCTTCTACTCTCATACCATTTTACTCTTACTCTCATACCATAGATTCGAACTCGGCACCTCTGCTTTGCTCGTCCAGCGCGCTACCACTGAGCTAATCCCTTCCTTGTCCCTTGGGTAAAACCAATTAACCAGGGAAGGAGGTCCTAGTTTGTGTCTGTAAAGGGTAGAGTGTATGTAGCTAAAGTGTATTGTGTACTGTACTGACGAAGTGCATGGAGTACTGAGCTGTGGTAAGTAACCCGTGGGGTCGCTGTTCCCCAAGTAATTGTATTCAACAAATACCCCGTGCGGGAGTATTCCCTACCTTAGCCGATATATTTAATAATAACACACATATTAGATTCTAATTAGACAGGAAACCTAATTAAATCCAGGTGTGTTCCCAACCAAATTAAAACTAATCTATTCCTATAAGGTAGCTAAAATATAGGAAGAAAATCAAACGACAGGTTACTTTATTGTAAATATAAACAAATTAAACATAAAGAATAATATAATATACATGATAAACTTATTTAATAATTAACCATCTGAATTAGGAATAATTATATTTTATATTATTCCTTGTTAAGTCTGTCTGTTAATAAATAAGGCAAACAATAAACACAAACACATATTTAAAAATATTATTAATATAATTTTCGAATTTTCTTTAGAATATACTTCTATACTTGTTTTTCCGAAGTTTTTCTTTTAAATCTATTTGTACTACCATTTTCTCCACATCAGGATATAATGAATGAAATATTTCAAGCGCTTTTTCTAATTGTTTCAACTCATCCTCAGTTTTATACTTTTTCCCATCAACTGAGAGCTTTACTTCATTGTAAACAAGAGAGAATACATCAATTTTCTTCGGAGCAAAAATTAAATAATAGCGATTCTACAAAGAAAAATGTGTTTAAATAATAAGTCAGATAAAGGGTCAGATAAGCGTGACCCTCAGCTACACCCAAAACCTTCCCTTAATCAATTTACAAAGAAAAATGGTTAAACAATGTAATATAGGTTTGTTTGTGTTCATTCCTAGTTTTATCCCATTTGTAACTGATTGCTGCCAGCCACTGGAAGAGAGAGCTTCCGATCATTAGTATCTAATTTTTCAAATTAATGTAAGTGGTATTCGAGAATTTTCATTATACCCTTCTAATTACAAAAGAGTGGTGGGTTGGGGGAGAGCGCTTATATCAGCATACTTGTAGAAACTGATACTAGAGAGTTGTAATAAATGGAGGTCGTTGAGGGCTGCACTATAGGTTTTTTTTTCCTGCCGCAAAGAGGAAGTACTGGGATCATGTCAAAATTTTGAAATTGAGTTTCACAAAAAGTACCCGTTTTGGGTCCCCTGAATATGATAATGATTTTGCGAATGAGTGTGTATGTATGAATGATAAATACATCTTTATCCGTTAATCTAAATTATTCGTATAACAAATAACGGAGATGCGGTGTGTTATCACTGGGCTATTGTAATAATGGTAGCAAAGAAATACTCTCTGTTAATATTTCAGACTTTTTTTTTTAAACACAAAAAGCCATATCTTAGTGAAGACAAAATAATCCTCTACTATTTTCTTCAGTTTCAGATAGTTGAACATTTTGCTGGCTGATTTATTCTGTTTCTCAGCATACCAAGGAAATGTTAGCGCCCTTTTTTCGGCATCTTTCAAAACAAGTTTTATATAAATCATTTTGCGTTTAAGGTGTTTAAAATACAAAATGCTTTTATTGGTTCTGCCTATCAAATTTGTCAGAAAGGAAATCTCAGAAATGCAGCCACTATTGAATATTCAACTTTTGACATTTCACTAAAAGTTATAATGTCTATATATATACTTGAGTGGAATTCTTTCAACCGATTACCAAATGAAATTCAAGTTTTAATTTTTAGTAATTTCTTTTTTTGTATTAATCTATGCAACCATTGAAACATGCTAAAAAGAAATTGTTTTTGTCTTTGAAGCAAGACCTCGAGAATAAATACTTGTCGAAAACATGCAATCGCAATATTCTATTTGGGAAAAAGAATACTAAAAAATTCAATTAATAGAAAAGAATTGTAATTAAATAAATAGCTCAAGTTGGAAGCAATGATCACAACTAACAGACAAGAATATTATAATATAAATGAAATAAATTAAGTAATATTACTTACAAAATCTTCTCTTTTCATGTTTTTCTCTGAAGCCATGAAAAAATATTTTAACATAAGAGAAATATTATATTCTTGGAAAATATAATATGCCATTGCAAAAACATAAGTTTGATAAAGATTAAGATCGTTTGAATATTTTGTTAACGCTTCTTTAAAAATTTCTTCTGAATCGAATTTTATATTCAGTTCGATTTTCTTTTCAATTATGTCCATAAAAGCTCCATAACATCCAAATTTTGCAGTTTTTTCTGCATATTTGAATCCATTTTGATTCTAAAAAAAAAAAAATATGGTTGTATCAAAACTTAGGTCCACTTTAGGGTTTCAACCTTACAGAAAATAAGAAGCTGAGACTCCAATGGCAGCTATTTTTAGACCAACTCCAAATAGCCTTTGAGAAATGTACGGCGGGCCAAATTTGGTGGCATATGTAAAACAAGCTCGCTTAGATGAGTAAGCCATGCAAAGAGAATGATAAGCACAAGTATCCCTAGAAAGTTGTACGGGACGCCAGGAAGAAGAAGACGAAAGGAAAGACTGCGATTGCAATGGCTGGATGTTGTAGTAGATGACTTAAAAACCTTGGCTATAAAGAGATAGAGAGCACGTGGCTGAGGCAGGAAGAAGTGTGTGGAATCAGTTAGGAAAACCCTGGACTCAAGATTCTGATAAGACTGCAGAGCCAAATTATTGATAATATTACTGTTCCTCGATATATATTAGGAGTGAAACTCAATATGCTGGAGGTGTATTGTGTAGAAAATCTTCTAACAGTCAATCATCGTTCCATTTCATAAGGAGGGTGGTCGTCTGAATCGATGAAGGCAGTCGCACTTCAAATTTACAATTGCTTTAAATATCTGGGAGTTCCTCTGTCCTCATCGGGAAAACCCTTCCAAGCTAGTAAACATTTTGTTTCGAATCACTAATAGCTAATAGTGCCGTTAGATACACTCTAGGTAGATGTAATTCACATAAATGATCAACGAAAATTAAACATTTTTTCGCGATTGCAGAAAGCACTATTCTTTATATTTCTGAAATTTGGGCTACTCCATATGCTGACTATGATGAAAAAGCTCAATTAGCATTTCAAATCCATCTTACAATTACCGTTTATCACACCTAACTAACTATCTACTAAGACTAGAAACTGATCAAGTTCATATCAAGTTAAAAATTTTTAAAAGAATGCTAAATTGGTGGCAAAAGTTGTTAAGTATGCACTCGAACGATCTTCTTAGAATCTGTTACAACCGCCAAAGAGAACTACTAAATTCAATGAATATGGCAAATAACTGGCGCCAAGACTTAAAAAGTTATCTAGCTACAACAGGTGTTGATGAAATCTGGATCAGTCCGGATGCAAAATTATATAAGGAAAATTTTAATAGCATGCTGGAGAAAATGAGAAACCATTTGATCAGCAAAGATGTAGATGCCACAATTAATAACCAATGTAATCTTTATTACAGAAATATTAATACACAGGGTGAGCAATATCTCGCAGTTAGTAGCCATATAAATAAAGAATTATCACCCAATTGAGACTTTCAGGAAAATATACGAAAAGGCTTAACTATAAGAATTATTCAACGAAATTTCGACTACATCTCCTTGTTCACACGTAATCTAGAATATGATAATATAATACATTTTATCTTTGTTCTGATGTATCTCTTAATTGGCTGATCGGCCGGGGGTATCATAAGAAAAACACTAAAAAATTTTTTAAGTGTTTTTTATTATAGGCCCGACGTTTCGACAAACATTGTTAAAAATTTTTTTAGTGTTTTTCTTATGATACCCCCGGCCGATCAGCCAATTAAGAGATACATCAGATCATTTCTAACGGCCAACAACTTCTACAATTGGACATTTTATCTTTCTATATCCTACTCTTAATTTACTCAGAAAATCATACTTAAATTATTATATCAACAAATTTGACAATTTATCAGATAAAATAATAAATTTATTAATGATGGATGAAAATAGTAGTGACAAAACTAAGCATATTTTCCTAACCATCACTAATAGTTTGAAGTTTAGAAAACTTGCCTCAGTATCACTTGCTTGCCTTATTTTACCATTGTTAAAATAAATAAATAAATTAACTAAACTCCAAGTCCTATTAACATTATATATGAAGATACTTTTGATTGAGGTTGCTTTCCTAGTTTCGATATTATTTCCAGTTTTTTTGTTTGTTTTCTTTGGTGCGGGCAATTTATAATTTACATATTTTTTTGTAATTTACTTATATCCAATTCAGAGTAAGATTTATATTGTATTATCCACTATTATAATCGTGGTATTCCTTACACACCTTTTTACTTTCTCTTATTTCTTTTGTAACTGGTTTTGTTATAATAACTATAATTACGTTTTTTAAGTCTAATTATTTTAAATTTTACTTATATTTCTTTTTTAATGGCTAAACTCATTGCTATGACATTGTATCCTTAAAAGCAATAAAGTTTTTATTGTTTATTACAGGAGTATAAACATATATTAGTATAACATATAGTATAAGCATATAAGTATATTTTACTTACATCATTCAGTGCAAAATACATCTTAGAAGCAATACTGTTGCATATAGCATTATCTGGTGCTACTTCTAAGCACTCATTTACTGCACTAAAAAGTTCTTGTAAATCTTCACTCCTCATAGGCCTGTTCTCGTGTTTTACTTTAAATTTTATTAACATAAAAAGGCCGTTAATAGATCGAATCTTAATGTGGACACAGTTATTATCTGTACTAGAATACAAGGCTTCTCTAGAAAAAATAAATAAATAAATATTTTCAAAATCCTTATGAATTAATTACATAAACATATGGGGGTGGAATCAGCTCCGAGATAGCGCGCTTGAGTTGGTTCGTGAGTCCTGACTGGTAAGCGGTAGATTCAGGTTCTATGCCCTTGGATTTTCTCACCTAAGAGCATCATAATTCACTATCCAGTTTTGTAACTACTGAGAGAACATAATCTGGAATGAATATATATATATATAGGCCCAGAAGCAAGAACTTTTCTAGAGGCCCCTTAAAAAATTGGAGAAAATTTTCCTTGATTTGATACAATTTTAATTGTATATTTGTAACATAATGTTAAATCGTAATAATTCAAGATAAATAAATACATAACTAAAGACTCTTTAATAAACAGTAAGAGATAAATTAATGAGTTTGTAACTAAAAATTAGTTTTAAAGTTTTTATTGCATCACAACAAAAAGCAATTTACTTTTTTATTTATATAGCGATACTGTTACAATCGAATATAGGTCTTGCCGCCAGGACGTTATGGAACGTTGGAGTACTCAGTTGATGGTTATACTTATAAATAATGAGCAATAATGTGTTTTTAGTAGTATTCTTAACTTATTCAATTGTTTAATCCATCAAACCTCACTACAGTTTCAGAAGTGGGGTAAAGACCACTTTTTTTTGCTAGAGTGATTGATACTATGTAATGGAACGTTAATTGTTTTGGCGGACATATCCCAACACCCCTCCCAAACATTAACCTTCCTAGTAGCGTTAATTCAATATCTACGCTGTTCGATTAATTTACAAATCGATAAATACAATTCGTCAAATACTTAGATTGTAGATTATTGTAGGGGATTATTGCACTGCGATCTGAAAGATCTATATACTTACAGATTATCAAATTCTTCATCAATTCAAATTTACTCAAATACTTACAATTATTTTCATTTTTTTAATACTTTTGTTATTTTTCACACGCTTATTAATTCTTTACAGTCATCGTTCTTTAATATCGATAAATGAAACTCTGCAAAAACATCATTTTCATTTAATGATTTTTTTTTTTTATTTCTTCAATTTTAAACGCTTATTAATTCTTTGCAACGGTTAACAAAAAAATAATGTACTAGTAGCTCGAACGGGAGAGCGAACCTCATTTCACTTTGACTTACAATAAGAGGTTTATTGTGGATTATTAGTAGCTCAGTTGACATTCACGCAATTCATTTTCGATTTCACCATTTTTTGTTTTTGTTTTTTGTTTTAGCAAATCCAAATAAAGCCATTCTAAAGTCGTAGAAATGATTACATGGTGGCTAAATTTATCTCATCCGCAACATATTTTGATCACTTCTATAGTTAAGGTTCATAATCACGCAGTTGTTGATTGGAGTAACTTTTGTTGTGAGATTTGCTTAACAGTAACGCTCGATAGAAATTATACATTGGGCGGTCCGGGAATGACAGTAGAAATAAATGAGGATAAATTTGGTAAAATAAAGTATAATAGGGGTCCCGGAGGTACCACAGATGAGCAGGCTCCGGCGCCATATACCTCAGATTGTAACCCCACGAGAAAAAACAACATACCTGTACAGTTCGTATGATTTGCTTTGGTATTCATCATTCAGCAGAAATCTCTCTCGATAAGCCATTTCTTTTCCATCTCTTACAAATTTCTTAGCAAATCTTATATATTTAGCATAATCTAAATAGGTTTGTGCCAAAAATACTGCGTTTTGAGATGTTCTGTTTTGTTTATAAGCATCTTCCATACAACGCAACTCTTCATCAGTAATATTCTCATCCAACGTATGATGTCTTATTCTTCCTAGCAATATACCGACCATAAAAGACCATTCTGCTTCTTCGGGATTCTCTTTTAATGCTTCTCTTGCCAATTCTAAAGCATGCTTTGAACCTGCAGTAAAGCATATTAAACATTATTAAAAAACAAAATCATCAAAAAACAGGTGTGAAACGTTCACAAAATTTCCTCTTTCTGTAGACAAACAAATTATAATTGATAATGTGATGTTTGTACGGCAATGGCCAGGAGTTTTATAGAAAAAAAAATTCTTTGTTGCTCTACGTTTCGGGTATCATTGGTGCCTTTCTTCAGGAGGTCTGATCCTTTTTTGACTCTGTCCTTCCTTCTCTCCAAAACACTATTTCTTCCATCTTCAAGTAAGTAGATGATTTCTTTCTCACCATTAATCCAGATCACATTTCCACTATTCTTCAAACCTTCTACTATCACCACACATACAATTCACATTAGAAACTGAAAGAGACAACAAAATAGACTTTTTTGACACACTCGTCATTTGCAACCCCACAACACATTCACACACAACTGGTATACCTAAACCCACTTAACTGGAAGACTATTACACTTCCTTTCAGACCATACTTTACACTAGAAAATAAAAACCATAAAAAACCTTTAACCGTGGAATCCATTTATCGGACCAATCGTCCAAAACATAATACCAAAAACATATACTGGTTACAAATGAATATTCAATACACCTAATTCTTAAAAATCTCCTGAAGAAGGGCACCAATGGTACCTGAAAAGTAGAGCAACAGAGAATTCTATTTTCTTTAAAACTCCTGTGGCCATTGCCGTATAAACATATTCTAAAAATATTTTTTAGAAACTATATAAAGAATTTTTAGAAACTCGTCATCTAGTGCGCGGTGCGGCCAGCATATCTGGGAAAAGGCAAATCGCAGTAAGTTCGAAACCAATATTTCGTTTAGATTCTACCAGGGGACCATGGAAAGTTTTAATCGAAATCCATCAGCTGGAAATTCCATTTTAATGAATAGATTTTTTCAATTTTCTCCATTAATTCAAAAAAGGTTCCTACAATTTCCTTTCAACGTGTATAATAATTTCTTCTAAAACGATTTACAAATTTTAGTTTAATAATTTTCCTGGGAAAACTGATTTTTTGTGAGGGTTCAGAGAGGCTGGTATGATGTTAATTTACCTATAACGTGCCAGTTCAGTATAATAATGTGCTCCTGAGAGGCTGGTATGATGTTAATTTACCTATAACGTGCCATTTCAGTATAATAAAGTGGTTCTTTGAGGATGGTATGATGTTAATTTACCTATAACGTGTTATTTCAGTATAATAAAGTGGTTCCGAGAGGGCGGTATGATGTTAGTTTACCTATAACGTGCCATTTCAGTATAATAAAGTGGTTCTGAGAGGGTGGTATATGTTAATTTACATATAACGTGCCATTTCAGTATAATAAAGTGGTTCTGCCACTGTACATGCACAGGAGATAATTTGAGTCAATTTTGTTATACTTGTATGATATTTGTCTTTTTTTATACTATGTATGTACATAACCTAAACATAAACAAACCGAACCCCACGACATCTCCACAACGATAAAATTAACATTCAGGCAAAATAGAAAGATGACTGAACATACTACAATAACTTGAAATTTATAAACACAAGACACAAAACTTATAAGCGAACGGACAATATTCGCTAGTGAACCACTATTCAAAACCATATTGCCACAGGAATAATAAGAAATACAAATACACAACACACCTACATCAAATAGTTTTTAAGTCTGTACTTACAGATCCAACAGCATTTTAGTTTCAACATATGTGAATAATGTATGCATGTTTTTTGTCATTTCTTTTCATTAATTATTCCACAGTATTCCACGGCTGACAGAGTGTTCTATCGCTCTATTCTATCCTCAAAGAACACTTAAAAAATAAAATAGTATAGATAATTAATTATCAAAGTAAATCTCCTTCAAAAACGTTAATTTAAGTTACAAATCTCACTTGTTGGATGTTTCCATTTTTAAAAGGAACAATGTACACCACCCTTTTAAAAAAGCGAATAACAACATGTGATTACCCACTCAAGAATCGACGAACCACCTCTTAACCTACTTAGGTCCTAACAAAAACGTTTGTGTCGCAAAGATATGTCACGTCTCATGTTACGGATGGATATGACCCAGCCTGGATATGTCGGAGTTAGCAATCCATTAGACGTTTAAAACTTCTATCATTTTTTTTATGGCTAACCCAACTAAACGTTTGTAAACATTGCCATTTTAATAAAAATTTATCAATTACATTAAACAATTGTTAGTGTTAAAAGCCAGTTTTTTTACTCTTGTATTATTATTACCTGGCACGCCATATTCTCCAATGATATAAGCCTTTATGCCAGTTATTGCAACTTTTTGTTCTGGAG
This sequence comes from Triatoma infestans, assembly GCA_011037195.1. NCBI lineage: Eukaryota > Metazoa > Arthropoda > Insecta > Hemiptera > Reduviidae > Triatoma > Triatoma infestans. The sequence continues at coordinate 92,205 of JAAEAF010000983.1, read as the reverse complement.
ATAACTTGGAATATGGCGGAATATTTTCCTTTACCTTAAAAAAAAAAGAAGAAGATTATTAAATAATTTTTTAATAACAAGATCGATAATAATATGCGTAATCAATCTCACAGTAAATTAAAACTTTTAAGAAAAAAAATCTGTTATTTATTCGACAAATGAGTAAAGTGGCACATTTAAATACTCGAGTTCTAGTTAGTTAGCAACTGAACAGGTGAAAACACCTCACTCCTACGTTAAATATTATATTTTTTATACGACAGTCAAACACCCATAAAAAAAAATGAATATATTACTTAAGGCATAATTTATAGAATATTTTTACTTTCTCTTGTTTTATTATTTGTAAATATTTTAATAACCTCTAATATTTAATTTTAAAACTTACACTTTAATATTATTAGTGTGATACAGAGATTTATTAGAATGCATTAAAGTGTATGAACCTCATATAACAGCCAGAAGTATTTTTATTCTTAATTAATAATTCTTACATTATTTATTATTTTTTTCCAACGTTTCAACACTCAGCGTGTTCTTCTCAAGGGTTATATAATTGAATCTGAAATTACAAGGAGGAGGTTTTTTATAAAATAAAAAACAATAAAAAAAATGTTAACAATAATAACTTTAAAAAAACTTAGACTCACCTTATACTAGTGCAACATCATATATAAAAATAAGAGAAAGTAAAAAATAAAGAATTCTATTAAAGTTGGTATAAATCTGTGGACATCTAGTCAGTAACAATGTGTCTCTCTCATAATATTATAAAATTTCCTTGTAATTTCAGATTGTTGAAACGTTGGGTAAAAACTAATAAATAATGTATAATTGTTAATTAAGAATAAAAATACTCCTGGCTGTTATATGAGGTTCATACAATTTAATGCATTATAATCAATTATAAATAATCAGCCAATAATATTCAGAAACTACTAACAGAGATTTATTAATGTCTAGAGCAGAGGTTCCCGAACTTATTTGGTCTACCGCCCTTTTTTCAGATAAAAAATTTTTCAGCATCTCCCCTCCGCTGATAATCTAACTTCTTTATTAAGTGTAACAAACAGAAAGATAGTATAATGACAAATTTCAGCTATTTTATTTACATATATCTTTATTTCTATCCACGTACTAAAACAAGTTGCAAATAAGACACTTACTCATTAGGATATATGACCAAGCAAAGAATCAATGCTAACTCATTGACATTTCCATTGAACCGAATCATTTTATTTAGGTAATAAAAATTTCCTTAAGTTAACCACTTAATTTTCGAACGGTACTGCTATTTTTTTCACAGTTTTCTTCTGTGGGTGCACAGTGACCGATTTATTGTAATAACATATTCAATTGTAGGTGAGGGATGCAAGTTCTTACCTGGTTCCTAGCTTACTTCATGATTTCTATCTAGCTAAGCGGCTAACAATGATAGGTGATGTAAGCAATTAAAAAAAAAATGTTCAACCCCCATATATTCAAAGTCAGGGAGCGCCCTGGTAAAATCCATTCAATAAAGTCGTGCTTCCGATTGAGGAATTATGACAGTTAACTTCAAAATCTTGTTGGATAACAAAACGAAATGTTAGGTTTGATCTTTAAGCGATTTTTCGTTTTTGAACTACGCTGTTCACATACATACTAACAAAGAGCCATACAAATTTCTAAAAATCACTTTTACGGACTCAGGGGACCACAAAACGTGTATTTCTAGTGAAAATTCGTTATCACAAAATTTGATGCGATTGCTAGTCTTACTGCCCTTCAGAGCAATGAGGGAAAGTAGAGAGCATAAAAGTAAAACTAGATGCTTATAATTTTGCCGATGGATGCTGGATTTCTGATAGTGCATGACTTGCTTCTCTGCCAACACTTGCTTGACAAGATCTGTCAGCAGACTTGACTATTGATCTGTTACAAAACTGATCTGTCTAGAAAGAAGGCTAAGTCTGTTAAAAACTCAGCTCTAAAAAATATGTGCTTCACTTTATTAACATTTACAAAACAAGAGCTCCAAATAAATAAATAATAAAATAGAAACTTACCTCGTTAATTCTAGCCGCTGTTTCATTGTCTCTCATGAAAAACAGTTTAACAGAATAAACAACGTGCTGAAAAGCTTTATTGTATTTATTTAAAAATTCATCTTTCTTTTCATTTTCCAAAATATCTATAGATTTCTCCAATTCATTATCTGCTCTTGATTTTTCTCCGTTCATATACAACTCGTATGCAGTAGCTACTGAAAGTAGAAGCCTGAAATACAGACAATAAAATAATCTTTAAAAATCCATAATTCAATAGAATATCTACTATACAGATGATATTTTCTTAGAAAAGTGTTTCAAACAAAGTTTACTACTAATACAAGCAAAAGTTTTTCAGAACAATTCAGGAAAATGCTTTCGATGAAGTAATAGATCTCTCTATTTATGTTTGAATGAAATTCAAATGGAGTTTTCATCGGAAATGCATGTTCTTAAGTTAAGTTTGAGTTCGAAAATAAATGCATCTAATTTACTCTCCTTTTTTTTTTTTTTTTGATTTTCTCAAAAATTGCTCCGTTTTATTTTAAACTTTACATAATATTCACGAACACAATAAATGCCTATCATTTTTCTTTGAAAATTTATTTTTTGAGGGTTAAGCTCCCCTCTAAAGTACTACTTCAGTATAATGTATGGCTCCACCATCTTTGTAATATGGAAGATAGACTAAAGATATTACTAGAATTTCAAATTTGAAAAAATTGTTTAACTGGTAGTGCGAATTTACTGAATTGGTTCTTTTTACTTTTCTTATTCTGAGTTTCAAGAAAATAGTAAACCGCAAATGCGCTTTTACTGAACAGTTTTTTCAGTTTTCGACGAATTTCATTAAATTTAGTACACAAATATAAAATTTGACAGTTATTATTTTGAGAACTGGAGTAAGAGAAAGTTGTGTGAGTGTTTCACACTAGATTTTTTGTGATGTGATGTGCCTGTGCCAATGTGTGAATTTTTATATACTATTCTGATATTTATAAAAATTTGATGTTGGTATTGGGGCTTAAAACATCGCTAAGATAAATGACCTAGCAAAGAATAGATTCCAACTCATTCCCTTTTCCTTTGAACCGAAACACTTTATTTAGTCAATAAAAATTTCCAATAAGTTAACCACTTAATTTTTAAACTCATACAGTTCTTCTCTGGATGCACAGTGACCGATTTATTGTTACTTTACCATATTTAATTGTAGGTGGAGATGCAAGTTTTTACCTGGCTTCCGGCTTCTTCATGATTTCTATCTACCATAATAATGATAGATAATGTAAGTAATTTAAAAAAAAAAAAAAATGCTAAGCCATCATATATCCAAGTCAGGAGCCGCCACTGGCTGTTGCAACATAGTTTTATGTGTATATTTACATAAAATATATAACCAAATTAAACCACAATCTTTACAGTAACCAATAAGTGTGGGCCAATTGTCTGCGTACAATTAACTAATTCACTAATCAAGAATTGCTGGTTAAACCATTCATTTCTGTTATCATTTAACTTTGGGCAAATTAGCTACAAAATGATAACCATTTTCTTTATCACAATTAAGGCATAGTTATTTAAGTTGTTATTTTTACTTTAATTCATCAAATAAAGCATTTAGTAATATAATATTAAAATTTTTAATTTAACAAATAACAAAAACAATTACAACTTACTTTATCCAACGTTGTCCAGATACTTCCTCATTTTTTTGTAATAATTTGTCTATCCTCCCAATTTTAGCTTCTGCTACAATATCATGTATATTCCATGTGAATGGACATTGTAATTCTTCGAAATAGTTTTCCTTAATATCTTCCATAACTGATGGTATACAAAGTATTTAATTTTATTAGAGATAAAGAACGTTTGATAAGAATACTGTCTTTTTTCAAGTTAAAATTATTTTTATTTTAAAAAAATTATAAGAACCGTATAGTTTATTAAACAAAAGTAAATACCTGACAGCTTACAGCTCCTTTTTCAAGTCTACTAATGAGTAATGAGTACTTAGTAGTGCATAGACATTGCTGGGAATAACAGATATTACTGGGAATAACATATATTGTAATTCACTACTGTAGAGGTATGCAACCTAGGGAGTAAATATGAAACTAACTCAGATTAAGTAAGAGCAAGTAAAAATAAAAATGCATTTAATTTTTAGGTATATTTCATATATTCTCGGAACATGTATCCAGATTAAAGATCAATCTTGCGAATCGCTTTCAACATTACAATATCATATTTATCTCTGTATATTAATTTTTGTCAAACAATTAATGGACGTAAATTCAGGCTTATTTGTATCCGAAATAAATAAATAATATTATTTATTTGTGTTAACAAGGAGAAACATTATTAATAATGGGCATAAATTGTTTACAACAGAAAAAGGCAGACAAACAAATTCTTGAAGTGAAGAAGAAGAATGTTTATTTAAAGAAAAAATATTGTCGAATTGCACCATTTTATTGTAGATTACTCACGATTCGCATTTCAAAATTTTATTAAAAATTGACAACATGCCTTCGTCAAATAATGCGGACAAAATTTCTGCTCATTCATCGCAAAATAATTCACACAAATCCCCCATCCCTACTTTTATCTATATTAGAAGCAATTTTTCCATGTCATACTGTTGTGTAGAAAAAGAAGGTCCATAAATACTTAATTTATAAAAGTAGTAATCTTTTAATGTAGGGACATTAAACTTCAAAATACCATTCCGCCAAAATAAACTTAATTGAAAACATTTACAGACTCTATAAAAAATTACATCTTAACTGAGCTCTGATATAATAAAATGCTAAAGATTTTTACGATGAGATCACAAAAGAAACTCACACAACTTTCTCTTACTCCAGTTCTCAAAATGATAATTGACAAATTTTATAGTTTGTGTACCAAATTTAATGAAATTCGTCGAAACTGAAAAAACTGTTCAGTAAAAGCGCACTTCCGGTTTACTAATTTTCTTGAAACTCGGAATTTCAGCCATCTATTTATTTCTAACTAATTATGGTTGGATGATAGAATTGTATAATCAACTAGGATAGCACTTTGATGAAAATCTAACCCCACCCCTCCCCTAAAAATATCCCTTAAAAAAATTTTCCCAGATAAATGTTTTAGATAAAAGTTGTAGATCTTTGCATGTTTAGTTTATATAGGAAGTTCCAAAAAAATCGTCGGAGCCATTTTGGAGAAAATTGCGAAAAAGTGAATAAATCATTTAGTAAAGTGGTAAAGTAAACGCACTTCCGGTTATCCGATTTTTTTCAAACTCGGAATTTCAACAACATATTTAATTCTAATTAACATTATTTAGATGACAGAATTGTCTTACAAACTGAAATAGCACTTTAGATGGAAACCTACCCCCACCCCTCCCCCAAAAGTGCCCTTCAATGCATTTTCTCGGAGAAATGTTTCAAATAGAAGTTGTAGCTCATTGTATGTCTGGTTGATGTTTGACGTTTAAAGAAAATCGTCGGAGCCATTTTTGAGAAAATCGCAAAAAAGTAAAAAATCCAACTAGTAAAGTGGTACTTCCGGTTAAGGAATTTTGACGGATAACGTACAGTCAGATCCCATGGTGACCTCTAAACGGAATATCAAATTTCAAGTTTCTACGATTTTTCGTTTTTGAGCTATGCTGTTCACATACATACATACACACACACGGACACACACACACAGACCATTTGCTAAAAACCACTTCTTTGGACTGAGTACCTCAAAAAGGATATTTCCGGTGAAAACTCGATATCGAAAATTTGACACGATTACAATGCTTCCTCTTACTAGGAGTAAGAGAAAGTAAAACTGCATTTTATAATGGATTTTACTTAATCTGATTTAAAATGAAATTATCTGAAAATTCAAATTGATAAATTATTGGTTTAAAAAGAACTCCTGAATGTCAGCCTAGAACTAGATCATAATAAACAAAATAATCTAGTGATATATATTTGAAAGTGGAATATTTGTTTTTGTTTGATTTAAGAACGATCAAGAATATTTTCAATTCGCAATATTTTTCTTCTCCATGTGAACTTAGCGGAATAATTTTGGAAAACACTCAAAAACGAATGAATAATTCCTTCTATTTCGAAAATAATTATTAATAATTTATATCTATCTATAAGAACATCATAAATTTCAATGATTTAAAGAAGAATTTAATATTGCTCTATATGAATGTCCTGAAATAGACAAAAGTATTGGTACGACTTTTGGAACATAGACAAAATACTGTTGCTTATATTATAATTTCTATTTCCCCGTTGATTGATCATTGAGATTTGCAAACCAGTTTCTTGAATAAGAGGTAAGTTTTACAACATTTGAAAATATCTGAAATTGTGACATCACAGCACAGTCTCAGATTCAGATGAAAGTTTATTACTTTTGGAAAACCCATATGGATATTGAGTAGAAATCAGTTTTTATGATTGCTCTCATTAATTGCAATATTAGTGTTCCAAATTTTAGAAGATTTCTTTAATTAATTTCTGTAATACATGCTTTTCTTACTAAATCTACTCATATCTATGTACACCAAAATGATCGTAAAATTAATTTAGAATTCAACGAAATCTATAAAAATCTTATTATACTTAACAATCCTCTCCATCCAAAAGTATAATATACATTTTTTTTAAAGCATTTTCTTTCATGCCAGTCCATAGCTTCCTTTTTGGCGACTTTTCACCTCAGAAGTCTTGGTTGACATCTCTTCCTTCTTCTCTCACGTTTCCATTCCCAAAATTTTCTTAAGTACTCTAGCTTGCAGCTTGCTTCAGATAGGGTCTTGCTGCAGGCTTGCTTCAGATAGGGTCTGTTACATTCTATGTTTAGTTCATCTACAGTATAAGATTCCCCGTAACCTACGAGTTTATGGCCTCTGCTTGAAGCAAGATTTCCAAATGCGTTTATCAAGAAAGGATGTAAATTTTTTCTAATTTCAAGGACAGCTGTGGAATAATCCTAATTTTTATATTTGAATCCTCAATTTTTACTGTTGCTGAGCGCGTATAATTTAGCTTTAAATGTACTCATCTTAACCAAGAATGGCCGGCATTCACTTGCAAAACCTAATATTCGGACCTATTGATATCTGAGCTGTCGATGCAAGTTTCCATTTTCAGACCCTTACCTTCATTATTACATTAATCGCATACTCCTCTAGTTCTTCGTAAGATTCTTTTTCAGCTTCATCAACATTATAAATTATTATATTGTTTTCTCTTGAGTTTGCATGTGACACGGTAGAGTGAACATCACAAGTTTGTTATGTACAAAATTTTGTTTTGTTATCTAGATAGCGGTCAAATTTTGGAGATAGTTGCATGTAATGCAATATTTTTTTAATGAGACATGGCTGAACTCAGAACCCCCAAAACGTGAGTAAATATTCTTGTAATTATAAAATGGTTCATATTAATGCTGGGAAATTAAATGTCAAAGGTAGAGCAAAGGTAGGTATTCTGGCATTCGTTAGGAAAGATATGACTTATGAAATAATAGATGTAAAATCTTCTTGGATATTCATACTTTTGAACCTACATTCGCGTAAATGCATAGTTGGGAACGTTTATTTTGCACCAGATTGTGAATTCAGTAAAGCCTTGCATTCTCTAGAGACAATATTAAATAATATTTCAATAAACCACCCAACTGCGGAGTTTTATATTGGGGGTGATTTTAATAGTAGAATTGGTCTACTGATTGATATCGATCCCGAAATGTGTTTTAATTTACCAGTAAGTAATACTCGTTCATCATGCGATAGAACAATTAACAATAGAGGGAAAGATTTGGTACTATTTATGGAGAACAACGGCTTTGTAGTGTTAAATGGGCGTACAAACAGTGACTCCACTGGTAAATTCACTTATCTTAGTACAACCGGTAAAAGTACCATAGATCTGGTCTGGACAAATTTTATAGGTTTAAATTCTCTATTAGATATGAAAGTAACGGATGCAGTATTATATCAGACCATTTGCCGTGTGTTATTAGTCTCTCCATACACGGGATGAATATTAATATTGTAGCAGAGCAAATAAAAGTAATGAATGGGCAAACAGTTACTACTTGTGATAAAGATAAATCAAAATTATATACTGATATTTGAAACATATTGAATTTCCCTCGGCAGGTTCAGTTGAATATCTGAATAATTTTCTAATAAATACATTGACCTCCTTAGCTTTACAAATCAATATTCTCCAATTAAAACAACTAACAATAACTATTTTAAAAAATATAATAAACCGTGGTTCTCTTCTGACTGTTACAAGGCCAAACGCTCAATGAAACATTCGTAAAATTGTTTATATCTAAGGAATTTGACCCAAATAATTTTGCTGAATTCTGTAATAAAAAAACGTGCTTATAAACGAACTATAAATAATGCAAAAATAAATTATTATAATAATCTTAATTTAGCTTTTAATAATATTTCTGAAGCCAAAAGCTTTTAATAATTATTCTGGAGAGCTGTTAGAAATTTAAACAAAACAGGAAACCAACAGAGTTGGGCATTGAAGCATGTAATCATTATTTCGGACAACTATATAAACCCCGGGCTATTACTAGTTTTACAATAAATGATGTACTCCATCCATATTTTGACGCAAGTTTTACATTAAATGAAATTAAACTAGCTATTAGTAATTGTAAACCAAACAAGGCACCAGGACCAGACGGTCTGACTGCTGAATTTTATGAAAATATTCCAAATAATGGTCTACTATATATTCAAAACTTATTTAATAAAATATTAAATGAAGAAACAATCCCGGCAGCTTGGGGTAAGTGTGATATGTTTTTGATTTACAAAAAGGGCGACCCTAGTGCGACAGATAACTACAGAGGCGTTTCATTAATAAATGTTATCATATAACTTTTTACACAGATCTTAACTAATCGTCTAACAGATTGGATAGAGTATGGAAATCCTCTCGTTGAGAGTCTGAATGGGTTTCGGATAAACAGAGGATGCACAGATTGTTTGTTTATCCTATCATCACTGATGGGCATTGAAATTTCGAACCCAAAAGAGAGGTTTACGCCACTTTTGTGGATCTTAAAAAGGCCTTTGACTCTGTAAATCACAACCTCCTATGGAATAAACTTTACAAATTCGGTCTGAGTAGGAAATGGATAAAAACTTTAGAAAGTCTCTATAATCAGGCCCTCTTCCGAGTTAAGCTTAGAAACAATTATTCGGACACTTTTCCGGTTTCCCGAGGCGTGTTACAAGGAGATACGATTTCCCCCATCCTATTTTCAATCTTCATCAATGATTTAGAAAATTTTTTAATTGAACATAGATGTGAAAGTGTAAGCATTGACAGTAGGACGGGCGTAACTTCATTAACCTATGTGGACGACTTGGTTATGTTCTCCATTGGTATAGTCGACGCTCAAAGAAAGCTGAATGCTTTATCGTTATATTGTAAAGAAAACTCATTAGAGGTAAATGTGCTTAAAAAGCCCAAATAAAAAAACTAATGTAAATTTGTACTATAATAATAACAAAGTTGAAATAGTAAGTTCAATTAGGTACCTAGGAATTATTATATCTAATTCAGGGGTTTTTCACTTAGCGTGCCAGGATATGATCTCCAAGTCAGCATTAGCCATTAATGCCGTTAAAAAAATTCTATATAGTGCAAAATCATCTTCATGGAATTTAAAAGCCACTTTGTTTAACAGTTTGGTACGATCTGTTCTTTTATACGCCTCTGAAATATGGGCAACCAGTATTTAGACAGATTAGAAATTGTACAAACGAAATATTTCAAATCACTGTATTTTTGGCTAATACAAACTTCGGGATAAATTGTAAGAGCTGAGTACGGTTTAACTAAAATCAAACACCAAGTTATCAAACTAATAATTATTTGGTGGATTAAGATATTGTTAATGTGTGAAAACAGACTGCCTAAAATATGTTATCTTAAATTAAATAAGAGAAAGTAAAAATATGGATGATAATAGTAGCAATAAATTAAGCAAATACAATTGGGTAACACAATTAAAACAAATATTAATAGAAACTGATTTTGAATGGTTTTGGTATGAACAAGATCCAATTTTAATAATAAAAAAATAAGAATAATTTATTAAAACAATATAAAATGTTATTAAATAAATCAGATACAGATCGTATCAATAATTCCTCATACAATGAAATTTATAATAATATCTATAATAAAAATAGAGTACAGCAACAACAATATCTTGGATACAATGTGTCTGCCCAAAGTTTATGTCTGTTAAGTCAAGTCAGGGTCTCTCCAACTAAACAAATAACTTTGTATGTAAATAAAACATGTTACAAAATCAACACAGAAGAACCATGCCCGTTATGTAATTCTAATAAATTAGAAACTATTACACATGTATTTTGAATGTCCATTTTACACGGCTTATAGGAAAAAGTTTTTAAAAAATTATAATAAAGAAATTTCAGATTTGTTAAATCTCCCCCGTCAGCTGAACATGTAAATAACATTTATTATTATTTAAGAAATGTACTCAAGCTAAGATTTCATTTATACACATATTCTAATAATGTTTTTAGTCAGTAGTCATATTTTCTAGTAGTTTTTAATCAGTAATCATATTTTGGTTTGTTCATTATATGTTTTCTGTTTACATTAATAAATCTTTGTTCATTTCAAACTTTTTTGCTTTGTTTGCTTTAAGTTTTCGGTTTATTGATATGTTGCACAGTCTGTTTATTTTGTAATTCAATCCAAACTCTTCTGTAATTATTATTTTCAAATAAAGAAAAATTACTAGGAGTAAGAGAAAGTAAAAAAAAAATATTGTTTTCTTTTTCCATTGGTAAGCTATTTCTAATTGTTGTTTTTTTAACTTTCTGTAGAACTTCTTTATTTTAACTTTTAGTGAGAGTTAAATCAGCTGTTAGTTTCATGAAATTTTGACTCACTTTCGGGATAGATGTTTTATTCTCAGCCATAATTTGGGAGTTTTTATTAATATTAGTTTTTATTTCTATTAAAATCATTAGTAATAAATTCAACTTATTCAGACATAGCATGTACTCGTATTAGTTTAATAACTACCAATAAAAAACAAATTTGCAAAAATTATTAAAAACTTTCCAATACTGATATTATTCAAATCCATGATAAAAACTTTTAACTGTTTTTCATTAGAATACCTGCCCATATTTTGTGGGCACTACCAACTCATTTGGCAGCCATTACTGACTTTGAAACCTACATCTGTACCTAAAATTTTAAAATCTATGACTGCATTTTTAGATTTTCAAATTTTTTATTATACTGCTTGAAATATATGATGTGATATTTTTAAGTGAATAGCACATTGTGACATAGTGTGAAAAGATTTCATCATCCAGATACGGTTAAATACAAAAAAGGAGGGTCTATACGCGATTTTAAAATTAAATAGTTGTAGGGGATTATTGCATTGCACCCCTCGGAGCCATCCCAGTACCCTGTCGGCCACCGAGCAGTGTTCTCTAGTTACACTCACATCACTATCAGACAATACTATCCATCACCGGACAGTGAGCTGAAGAGGATCTTAGGATAAGAAAATCTAAGGACAGCATGCTGGATTCGAACACGGCAACTCCACGTTGCTCTAGTCCAGCGCAATACCACTGAGCTAATCCCGTTCCTTCTCCGTTGGCTTACGCCGATCAACTGGGAGCGAAGACCCTAGTTTGTGTACTGTTTGTCCTTGTCTGTAAAGGGTAGATTGCATGTAGTTCAAGTGTATTGTGTTCTGTACTGAAGAAGTGCATGGAGTAGCAGCTTTGTTCTGAGCTGTGGTACCCCATGGGGTCGTTACTCTCCAAGTAACTGCATTCAGCAAATACCCCGTGCGAGAGTATTTCCTATCTTAGCCGATATATTTAATAATAGCTCACATATTAGATTCCAATTTGGATTAAACAAATATAGATATAGGTCTGTTCCCAAGCAAATTAAAGTTGATCTATTTCTGTAAGACAGCTAAAATATAGGAAGAAAATCAAACGACAGGTTACTTTATTGTAAATATAAACAAATTAAACATAAAGAATAATATAATATACATGATAAACTTATTTAATAATTATTGTTAACCATCTGAATTAGGAATAATTATATTTTATATTATTCCCTGTTAAGTCTGTCTGTTAATAAATAAGGCAAACAATGAACACAAACACATATTATTTAAAAATATTATTAATATAATTTTCGAATTTTCTTTAGAATATACTTCTATACTTGTTTTTCCGAAGTTTTTCTTTTAAATCCTTTTGTACTTCCATTTTTTCCACATCAGGATATAATGAATGGAATATTTCAAGCGCTTTTTCTAATTGTTTCAACTCATCTTCATTATTATACTTTTTCCCATCAACTGTGAGTTTTACTTCATTGTAAACTAGAGAGCATACATCAACATTGTTCTGAGTAAAATAATATAACAAGTGATTCTGCAAAAAAATTAAATAATAGTTATCATTTAGTTAACAATTATCAATTATATTACAAATTAATTGAAACTGTATTTAAAACGTAGCATCTATACTCAAAAATACTTACATTTAAATAAATTTAAAAAAAATATCGTGGTGTCCAACACTCTCATTACTATCTCTAATTGCAATTTACATAGTTATTATTGACAAATTGCCTTCAAAATTGTAATTTTTACTAAATTTATCTGACTTCAATATTACATACATGCTGACAGAACCTAAACTAAAAATAACCTTTCAGATAAGCGTGTCCCTCAGCTACTCCCAAAACCTTCGCTAAATCAATTTACTCAGAAAAATGGTTAAACACTGTAATATAGATTTCATTATCAAAAGGCAATTATTTCCTAGGCTCCTGCTTGCGGATATTCAACGCTTGACTTGTCTGGCGGTGACCGGTGCGATGCGGACCACGCCTACAGCTGCAATGGAGACTTTATTAGAAGTTCCACCGCTCTTTGTAGAGCTGGAAACTATGGCAATGAAAGCCTGTTATAGAATTAAACAGGCAGGTTTTTCGCAGGGTAAGCGATATGGTCACTCTACCATTCATCGCGAGATGCTTTTGAAGGTTTCTGTTACAGGTTTTCCCTCTAATAGAATGTTGAAGACTTTTGTTTTCGAGCATTCTTACAGTGTCGGGTTACCCTCTAGGGAAGATTGGGTCCGTCTGGCATGATACCTGATAATTACTTCCGGTATTACATGGACGGTTCCAGAATGGATGGTAGGTCTGGAGCTGCGGTCTATCTTGAGACCGGAGATCATTTGGCAGTATCTCTTGGTGAATGGACCATAGTCTTCCAGACTGAGGTTTACGCTATTCTTTGCTGTGTTTTGGATGAGACGGTTCGTAACACTAACTTAAAAGGTGTATGTGTCGCGGACTGCCAGGCTGCGCTGACGGCGCTGAGTTCCTGTGTCTTCACTTCCAGGTTGGTGTTAGAATGTTCTAAAAGACTGGAAGAGCTATCTTCTCTGAAGGATGTGCTTCTAGTCTGGGTGCCAGACCACATGGGAATCTTTGGGAATGAGGAGGTGGATAAGTTTGCAAAATTAGGCGCCTCTCTTCCTTTTATTGGTCCTGAGCCTGCTGTTGGCGTGTCTTCTGGCACACGTACGTATGTCAGGCTTCCAGACATTGACAGCTTGACAGCATTCATCCTTATGGATGAGCTCAGTTGGTTTTCGGCAGTCCAAAATGTTCATCGGGGGTCCGGACAAGGCCATTAGTGAGACGTTGCTGTGTTTTTCAGGAGCTCTCTCAGGCATCTGGTTGGATCTCTTAGTAGACATTGTGGTTTAAGGAGACATCTCTACATAATGGGGCTGATGCCGGATCCATTTTGTAGAGTCTGTGAGACAGAGGAGGAAACACCCATCCATCTTATGACAGATTGGTTGGGTTGCGAGAAAATTAGGCTCAGGACCATTGGTCAGAATAGGATGTCTGTGGAAGAGCTTAGGCTATTTCCGCTTAAGGTAATTGTCCGATTTATTCGGACTGCTGTGAATCTTAGATGGATTAGATCCGGGTCTGGACTTTTTTTTAGACCCGGCTTGTTGTTGTTTTTCTTGGGGTCGCTATATGGGCCCAGTGAGGCTCTGGATAGCGTAGGGTTTCCCTCTCCACAGACAAATAATAATATAGATTTGCCTGTGACCATTCCTAGTTTTATCCCATTTGTAACTGATTGCTGCCAGCCACTAGCGGAGAGCGCTTCCGGTCATTAGTATCTTATTTTTCAGACTCTGGAATGCGAGAATTTTCATTGTACCGTTCAAATTACAAAAGAGTGGGTTGGGGGAGAGCGCTTATAACAGCATACTTGTAGTAACTGAAACTTGCGAGTTGTAATAAATAGAAGTCGTTGAGTGATGCACACGAGGTTTTTTTTTCTATGAGGAAGTATGGCAATCATGTCAAAATTTTGAAATTGAATTTTCACAAAAAGTACAAGTTTTTGGGCTCTCGAATACGATAATGATTTTAGCGAATGATGTGTGCATGTATGAATGATAAATACATTTTTATTCGTTAATCTAAATTATTCGTATAACAAATAACGGGAATGCGGTGTGTTATCACTGGGCTATTGTAATAATGGTAGCAAAGAAATACTCTTTGTTAATATTTCAGACTTTTTTTTTTAAACACAAAAAGCCATATCTTAGTGAAGACAAAATAATCCTCTACTATTTTCTTCAGTTTCAGATAGTTGAACATTTTGCTGGCTGATTTATTCTGTTTCTCAGCATGGCAAGGAAATGTAAGCGCACTTTTTACGGCATCTTTCAATACAAGTCTCCTATAAATCAGTTTGCGATGAAGGTGTTTAAAATACAAAATGCTTTTATTGGTTCTGCCTATCAAATTTGTCAGAAAGGAAATCTCAGAAATACAGCCACTATTGTATATTCAACTATTGACATTTCACTAAAAGGTATAATGTCTAAACATATGCTTGAGTCGAATTCTTTCAGCCAATACCCAAATGAAATTCACGTTTTAATTTTTAGTAATTTCTTGGTTTGTGATTAATCTATACAACCATTGAAACATTCTAAAGAGAAATTATTTTCATCTTTGAAGCAAGACCCCGAGATTAAATCCTTGTCGAACACATTATGCAATCGCAATATTCTATTTTGGGAAAAAGAATACTAAAAAATTCAATTAATAAGAAAGACTTCTAATTAAATAAATAGCTCAAGTTGGAAGGAATTATCACAAGTAAGAGACAAGAATATTATAAAATAAATGAAATAAATTAAGTAATATTACTTACAAAATCTTCTCTTTTCATGTTTTTCTCTGATGCCATAAAAAAATATTTTAACATAAGAGAAATATTATATTCTTGGAAAATATAATATGCCATTGCAAAAACATAAGTTTGATTAAGAAAAACATCGTCTGAATATTTTGTTAACGCTTCTTTAAAAATTTCTTCTGAATCGAATTTTATATTCAGTGCCAGTTTCTTTTCAATTATGATTATAAAAGATCCATAACATCCAAATTTTGTCGCTTTTTCTGCATATTTTAATCCATTGTGATTCTAAAAAAAATGTTGTTGTTCAATAACTCAGGTCCACTTTAGGGTTTCAACCTTACAGAAGGTAAGAAGGTGAGACTTCAATGGAAGCTATTTTGAGACTCAATCCAAATAAGCTTCGAGAAAAGTACGGCGGGCCAGATCAGGTGGCATATGTTAAACAACCTCGCTTAGATGGGTAAGCCATGTAAAGAGAATGATAAGCACAAGAATCCGTAAAAAGTTGTTGTATGAGACGCCGGGAAGAAGAAGAAAGGAGGAAAGTCCTCAATTGCAATGGCTGGATGATGTAGTAGATGACTTAAAAACCCTGGGTATAAAAAGATGGGGAGCAAATGACTGTGGCAGGAAAGAGTGGTTGAGAAGAACCAAGACTCAAGCTTCTAATAGGACTGCAGAGCCTAATTAATAATAATATTTGTTTTTTTTATTACAATTTTATGGCGTCGACTGCTCTGGTCTTTAGCCATAGACTTTGTCTTCCCAAGTCTACTGTGTTTGGAGCTACTTTCTGCATATGGAAAATTCCTCTATTTACTCTTTCAATGCCCATTTCGATGTTCAGCTATTTACAACACGCTACGAACAATGATCCAATGAATACTTATTCCCACAAACACACCATTCTAATATATACAAGTAATCTACTCATATAGGTGGCTTACTCCTCCTCCCGCCCCTTTAATGCTCACCTAAAATTCTGTACAATATTTACACAGCAATCACTCTCACATTCATACAGGTGCCGGGGTTCCCAATCCCGGCTCAGACCCACCCCTCCAAGAGTCAGTGGCTCCCTAGTTAAAATAGTGAAGGATAGGCTTCCTACACGATCAAAAGTCGCCACCCCTAGCCGGTATTGGCCCCCTCACACTCATTCACACGTATCTTTCATATCTATATCTAAATCTTATCCTGTCACTTACGATCTAGAGGGATCGTAAGTACTCGATAGTACTCGGAAGTACTCGATATTCCTACAATCACGGCCTATCTAACCTACTAAACCTACATCACTCAATCCTCTTTCACACAAATAAATTACTTTCTTACGAGTGCATACATTCTTTTGTAACTATATACATTTATATACAGCTATGAAATATGGCACCCCCCAATGCCTTTAAGAAACCAATTACTCCTCTCATCTTATTACTTTCAACAAATTCTCATTCAGATTGTCCGACAGGTTACACAGCTGTCTCGTACTTTAATTCTCTACAAGCGCATAGTATATGGTGAACAGTAAATGTTTCCACATCTTTCACATAATGGCGCGTCTCTCCCAGCTAAGAGATATTGGTGTGTAAAGAGTGTATGACCCAGACTGAGTCGATGAATTTTGACTCTCTCGCTTCTGTTTAAGGACAGAGGAGGTTTCCAGCTGTTTACACTCTTTTTTATTAAGGATAGGGCATTTTCAATGTGTTGCCACTCTTGTTGCCACTTTTGACAAGGAAGTACAATACTATCAAGCAAGTACAAAAAACTATTGCGAAACAAAGGACGTTAACACGTGCACATGTCACTGAGGCGTCACTAAATAAAACTTGAATTGTAAGTAACTTATCCCTTTCAGAACTTATTATTCTATTTATTTATATATGTATTTATTCTAAACCATATAAAATTTTAAGAATAAGGGTGCAAATTTTTACGTTTTTATTAATATCATAACATTTGTATGCTTTTCTAATTTCATTTTCTATGTTAAATCTTTACCATAACATTTACATGTTAATTTTTTGATTTTATTGTTAATCACACTAATATGATATATTTATTGAACATACTCGTATGTATCTTAATCTTATTCAATCAAACTAATATCATAAGTTGTTAACTTTATAATGTTTTTAATTCTAGCCACTTATATAATTAATATCATTATCAAATTTTCTCATTGTTAAAACTTATATCATTATCAAATTTTCTCATTGTTAAAACTTATATCATTATCAAATTTTCTCATTGTTAAAACTTATATCAATTCAAATTTGAAACCTTATCAAACCGTGATTTTTAAACTATGTATATGCCAAATTTAGCACGGTATAAATATTTCATAATTTGTAAAATAATTCAAATCATATTAATTACTAATATGCTCACAAAATAACTTAAATTAAAAAAAAATAGGGCACGCTCGAACAACGACGTAAATCTTTACATTACGAAAGTTCCAGAAGATGCAACTTCAAGCGCCGGACATCCGCCCCAACACCAATTTTTTCATGCTGAAAAAATTCTCACCGGGGAGGGGATGATGTAATGTCATATCAATATAATAACAAGAAGAAAGGATATAATTTATAACTAGTGGCTCCAGCCAGCCGCTATCTTCGGGTAAAGAGCCGCGCCAAACAAAAATCTTTTCACAAGGGTCAATACACACGGTCATCGAGGAGTACCGCTAAATCCTTTCCAACAAGGGTCATTATGCGGTTAGTATACAGAAGCCACCTGGCCGATATTCCTTTCACACAAGGGCCAACAAACACTCAAGGCCACCTGGCTACCATCTATTAAGAGTCTTTGATAATCACCGACGGGCCACCATCTGTCGCCAATCTGGCCACTGACCTAAATCACACTGGTCACCGACCTGACCAAGGTCGGCACACTGCGAGAGATGTCTTAGTATGACTATCACTTACACACCTGTCAATGTATGAGTAATACCAATATAAACTTCGCTCCACTGGAGAAGGGGATCAGTTACAATCAGTTCAGCATCAGTACAACATCAGTATTTCATCAGTATTATAGCAGCAGCAGTATCATATCAGTTATACATCAGTTTCGCGAGCGCGTCCCTATACAAGGTTTAAACATATAATTATTATCATTTAATCAATCATTTATAGTTGTGCTCTTAGTTTTATCTATTTAAATCACTTTAAATTGTTTGTAATTTTATCTCTTTAAATCACTTTAAATTATTTATCTATTTCAATCGTTTTATATTAATTGTAGTTACCTATTTCAAACATTTAAATTATTGTTAAAATATTAAAATATTTTTGTAAATTCAGTGGTTCGTATTTCGAGTAATAACTCTCTAAAATCTCTAAACTAACTTCCGCCTATTCATCACATCAATCCCCTCTTCAAGACATCTGATTCCAATACCTCTGGGATCCGATAACTGATTCCAATACAGTAACTATGTTAATAAGAGAGGCAAGTATTTAACCGAACTTATGGAACAATTGTGCTTTTTTCTGCTTAATGGGCGTTCTGTAAATGATTCTCCCGCAAAATTTACATACATTTCTGAGTCATACATTAAGGTTCAAGTCTGATTGATTTAGTTTGGTGTTCTATAGGCGCTATTACCATAATTAATGATTTTAACATTGTAAATGTCTCACATCTGTCTGATCATAACATGCCGCTTTTAAAACTTTCTTCTTTAAATTCAAATTTACAAGTACATTCATGATAATAACATATCATTTCAGAGCCGTTACCTAGAACGAAATTTAACTCTTTATTTAGAATTCATGCGCTCTATGGAGTGTAATGAAAATATCTATTTCAATAGCGAAGATGTATTACAATTATATGAAACATTTTGCAATATTATTTACAATACTTTACGAGAGTCAGGAATTTTAAGGTCTAAAATTATAAAAAACAAACCTTGGTTTGATAGTAATTGTTATGGCTGTAAAAAAGGATTAAACTACTTGTATAAAATGTGGTAAAGAAATAACTTTAACCAGGTTGATGTTGAAATTTATTTAACGGCTAAGAGAAAATATAAAAACACGATAAAACAGTCAAAACAAATCTATCATGAAGATATAAAAAATAAACTAAGTAACCTAAAAAACCCAAGTGAATTTTGGTCTACTGTCAGTAAATTCCGGCCGCTTAGTAACAATAATGGTCCCCTTTCAATTACCGAATGGGAGAAGTTTTATGATAATTTTCTGCCTCCTAGGTTTGTAAATAATATAGAATTCTTATCTCCGTATAGCCACGAACTAGACCGTGAGTTCACACTGGATGAATTACTTCTGAGCATAAAGAAAACCTAATTTAATAAAGCTGTCGGTCCTGATTTTATCTCAAACGAATGTTTTAAATTCCTGCCCCCGAATTGGACACATTTTCTATTGAACTCGGAAAACCTTCCAAGATCATGGGCTCAGAAGATTAAAATTGGTGTATAAGAAAAGAGATCCAATGGATCCTCTTAACTATCGGGGAATTGCTATATTCAATTGTATGGCAAAATTGTTTACATCAATTATTATATATAATAGGCTTAGCAGGTGGGTGGAGGACTTAGAAATTATTCCCGAGGAACAGATGGGATTCAGGTCAGGAAGGGGCTGTACGGATTGTATTTTTTCCTTAGCTGCAGCTGTGAACATTCAATTGAGGCTTACTAAGAGCAAAGTATTTGCAGTTTTTGTGGACTTCAAACGGGCCTTTGATTCTGTTCATCACGATAAACTTTGGCGCAAACTGCGTAATATGGGAATTAGTGGAAAAATTTGGAGAATAATGAAGATTTTATATGACAATGCCGACTTCATTATATCTCAAGATGGTCACACTTCAAAGAAAATCTCAGTTACTGAGGGCGTCCTTCAAGGGGAGGTCTTAAGCCCACTGTTTTTCTCTCTCTTCATAGCCGATATGATCTCGTTCTTTAAAGAAAGGGGTGCTAAGGGGATTAATATAATGAATGACAGAGATTTACTTACGCTCAAATATGCGGATGATGTGGTGATCCTAGCATCTACTTGGCAGGAACTCAAAATATTCTACATATAATGAAGCAGTACTGTAACAATAACTCATTAAGTGTCAATGTCAAGAAAACAGTGACATTAATATTCAGTAAAGGGGGCAGGCCCGCAAATTTTAAAGAATTTAAATATGATACCAGTACCATAGAGGTGGTAAATACGTTTAGTTATTTGGGTATACCTTTCTGTTCATCAGGCAAATTTAGACAAGCGGCTATCTCCCTTCTAAATAAAGGTGTTGCGGGTGGGTCAGCTGTTATAAGCATCCTGAAGGCCAGTAAGTCGGATACATGGGCAACCTAATGCCGACTGTACGATTCCATAGCTGAAAGTATTCTTTTATACCTGACAGAAGTTTGGGGTTGCTCTTATTCAAATATTATAGAAAGAGGTCAACTCGCATTCTTTAAGTCGGTCCTAGCTTTACCACGAAACACTCCGGACGCGTATGTTAGAATGGAAAACGGCAGAATCCATACGCAACATAAAGTTTATGAGCGCATGTTAAAGTGGTGGATGAAGCTACTAGCTATGCAAGAGCATCGAATTCCTAAATCGTGCTATCTGCGCCTGAGAGAACTTGTGGATGTCCCATCGATCCCTTACAATTGGGCTCTGGAACTTAGAAACTATTTAACAGTAACTGGGGCTCAAAATCTCTGGCATGACCAAAATTTAATATCACTAACAAAAATTTATAAAGTAATTATATATGCATTTAAACTTAATTTAATAAGTAAAGATATAGATTTTGTTTTGAATTCCACTTTTAATCCCCATTATAGGCTATTGAGTAACTTTGGCTATGATACAATATATACCGGTCTGAATTGCTCGATTGATAAATTAAGAGTATTAGCTCAATTAAGAATGGCCTCAAATAAAGTAACTAGAGTTATTATTGGATCTGAAAGATTTCAATTTAATGCCAATGATGTCTGCAAAATCTGCCACTCTTCCGACAAGGACACTTTAACTCACTCCTTAATTTCTTGTAGTGCCTTGGACCACCTGAGATCTAAATTCATAAATAAATATTTGCCTCTTTTAAAATCTGAAAATTATATTACAGAAGCTCTTTTGAGCGATATAAATCAAAATAAACTAAATGACATATACTTTTTTGTTAGAAAAAGCCTAAATTGTAGACAAGCCATACTCAATAAATACACAACTAGCTTAGTAGTGAGAAGGGAAGGAAAATAGGCAAAATGAAATAAAAAGAATGAATAAATAAAATGGATAAGACAAAACTATTGTAAAATGTTGTGATAATTGCTATGGTGATATTACTATGGTGTATTATTAATAATTTGTTACTTTCTAAAAATTAAGTTTGAAGTTTATGTTTATTTTTTTATGTTTGCCGTGATTATTGTAAAAGTGTTCATTTATCTTTTGGTTCATATTACTTGTATCTCTCTCTCTTTATTATTTTAAATAAAACTCAAAAGAAAACTGTTTAATTTGAAATATTGTCTATTTGGCAGTGATGATTAAATCTAATTTTTTATATTGATTTCTTTATGAGAGGACTATATGTATAACACATGTGTACGTATTAAGGTTTTTATTATTTTTTATGTGTATATCTTTATTTTATTTTATTTTTGGTCAAAGTAGAGTTAATTGTAAGCATGTTAATTACCTGGACTCCCTAGCTATTTTTTATGTGTATATCTTTATTTTATTTTATTTTTGGTCAAAGTAGAGTTAATTGTAAGCATGTTAATTACCTGGACTCCCTAGCATGAAATGTATTTTCTATAAGCTAATAGTAATAAAAAATAATAATTATAATAATTGGGTTATTTGGTGGACCAATTACCACGTCCGTTTTTGAAGAGGAGACGCTTCTGAAGTGTTTTTAGATTGAGATTCATTCATTCATATCCCTCGAGTAGCCAAGGACCAAAACTGTCACCTACAGCAGAACCTGGATACCGCGGGAAGGCGTACAGGATACATTCCAACTGTATCTATCCTGGTATCCGGAGGGCACCGTTTGAGAGGCCAGGATCCCTGCTGCCAACCAATCCATCGGCACGGTAGCTTACACCTTAGATTAGAGCCCTAAAAGTGTATCCTGTGTACGTGAGAGTATCCGTTTGTGTGTGTGTGTGTGTATGTTTTTATCGCTGTGTAAAGTGTAGTGTACCCTGTTCATTATGCCCTCTTGTCCGGCTGGGCTAGTAGGGAGAGCCGACCTCCCTAAGAAGTGCCAGTCGATTCCCCCGTTATCCTATTAGTCTCCTCTTACGACATCCAGCTAGCTTTGTTTGGAGCTGTAAACAAAGAATATTTTACTTACATCGTTCAATCCAAAATACATTTTAGAAGCAACACTGTTGCAGGTAACATTATCTGGTGCTTCTTCTAAGCATTGATTTACTGCACTAAAAAGTTCTTGTAAATCTTCTCTCCTCACAGGCCTCTTCTCATTTCTTGCTTTTAATTTTATTAACTTAAAAAGGCCGTTAATACATCGAATCTTAATTTGGACACAGTTATTACCTGTATTAGAATTCAAGGCTTCTCTAGAAAAAAAAGTAAAATATTTTAAAAAATTATATGAATTAATTAGCTCCGAGATAGCAGCTTGAGTTGGGTATGTGGTAGATACAGGTTAAATGCCTTGAACAAGTACGTTATTGTGGTAAATTTCAAGCATTTTTATCGAACAGTTTTTTAAATATAAGTGATTGAAATATTAATTAAAAGTAAAACTATCATCTTATATAGCAGAGAGTAAGTGAATTGGAGGGGAGAGCAGAAACAGATTCAGTGACTGTGGAAGGGGTATTTGTTCAGAAGACTACGAGGTTGTAAATAAACAATATATTTGTTTGAATCCAACTTTGCCTCTTTAATATTTCTAAAGTAGATACAATTTTATTATTATACTTTAACAAATCTTTTAGCACTTCAGGGCTCTGATCATAAATTTAATTTAATTTGAGAATATTTTAATAAAACTGAATACGACTGAAAAAATTACATTAGAAGAAACAGTGAATTTGAAGTTGAAATCCGCCAAGATAATGAACAATTTCAAATTTACAGGGATCAATTTGAAAATACTAAGCAGCGAGTTTCAGATTTGGAGAGCATACAAATTGACATAATAAGAGTTTTAGATGAAACACAAAGTGAAGTAAAAAATTTCAATGAATCTCAAAGAAGAAATAATTTAATATTATTTAACGTAAAAGAAGAGCAAGGTGAAATAATATCGGACCTTCTGAAATTAGTGAGAGATATATTTTTAACTAAATTGGAAATAACATTGATGCCAACTGATATCAGTGATATTTACAGAATGGTGAAAATTAAAAGTGAACGCCCATTCTTGTTAAATTACATTGCTTTGGCAAAAGTTTGAAATTTTCAAGGCAACAAAAAAATTACGAAGCAGTAATATTTTTATTTCAGAGGATTTTTCTCCGGAAGTGAGAGAAGATAGAAAACAATTAGTGCCATATCTGCTTAAAGCTCGTGAAGAAAATCAGCTGGCCTATATTAGGAGAAATAAACTTGTTGTTAATGGATCTCAATACTCTGTCGAGAATTGTAAAATGTTATTTAAACTAACTCACGAAGTTGAATGTTTGGTACCACTAAATTCTGAAAGTATTTCTCAGACTGATAAAGTTATTTCAAATGAAGATGTTGTGTTACCTAATAGTAGTTCTATGGTGAACGATAGCCCTCGATATGTGAGTATAGAAACGATATGTGAATTTAGTGGTACCAAACATTCAACTTCGTGAGTTAGTTTAAATAACATTTTACAATTCTCGACAGAGTATTGAGATCCATTAACCACAAGTTTATTTCTCCTAATATAGGCCAGCTGATTTTCGATATTTGAGTATAGAAACCGAGGAACACCTAGAACCCCTAAGCGGAAGACGGAATCAAAAATCTCTCCTCCATTAGAAAATTCAAGTCAATAGAAACTTTCATCAAAAGATTTGACCAGAAAAACTATGGTGGAGGCCAAGGAAGTGAGTGCAATGAAAGATAGGGCTACGTAGCAATGTGTTCGTTTAGTAATGGCTTTGAACAATCAGGTAACTCCACTAAATGTAATAAATCAGTATTTAATGTTGAAAATTTATCATTTGGTTTATGGAATATGAATGGTTTTAAAAGTCTGTTCGAATTAGATTGTAAGGAAAGAGATATACGTACTAGGAAAATTAAATGTAATTTGACTAACAGAAACTTGGGCCCTGAATGAAGTGAAATTACCTGACTATCTAACTGAATAATATAATGTATTTTGTAGTAAAGCAGTTAGAAGAAAGTCTAGAGGGGGCGCTAGTGGCGGACTGCTGGTATTAATTCAAAATGCAATTAATGATTCGAAATTGTTGAGATCACACAGCTTTATGTTATAGTTCGTTTTTCTTTAAATGACAAACAGTTTATTTTAGAAAATTTCTATTGAATTTTGTACTGAGTTGCTTGATCGGGTTTTGTTTGATTTAGAAGTTAAGTATTCAAATAATATATGCAAAGTATTTGGAGGGGATTCAACTATCGCATAGGAAATTGAAATTCTTTTGAAAATGATTTTTTTATTGACGGTCTTAATATAACTGGGGAGAGATTTGTTTTAGATGAAAAAAATAATTTCAGAGGTAATAAGCTTATTGATGTAATGGAGTCTAGAGGAATGTTTGGGTGCAATGGTAGAAGTGTTTCGAATACGCCAGGCAACTTTACTTATATCAGTAGTAATGGTAGTAGTATTATTGACCAAGTTTGGACAGATTTGGCATCACTAAATATAATTAAAGATTTTAAAGTAATTAATTTTTCTGAATTGTATTGTCATTTGTTGTGTCAACATGAATTTAATTTTGACATTGTCAGAAGCTGTCCTGGTGAAGTAACCGTAATGCTGAATATTACGAATCTGTCCAATGGAATATTGATAGTTTAGAATTGTTTCAAAATAATTTATACTGCCATCAACAGTTCTGATATAGATGATCTATATTCAAATTTTCTTATAGGGTTTACATCTTTAATAAGCTGCTGTATGATTGTTTCTAGAAAAGTTAAAGATTGTCCTAAGAAATATATCAGTAATCAATCTTGGTTTAATGATGAGCTGAAACTTATTATGAAAGAAGTTAAACAAAAATATAAACTGTATAGGCAACATATAAATAATTTAAATTTACTTACAGATTTTTTAAGAAAGCGTATAAAAATATTGTTAAAAAAGAAAAACATAAATTTAATTCTGAACTTATAAACAAATTTTCTAATGTTAAGAATAGTAAACAGTTTTGGAGTTTGGAGTAAAGTATTACAATGCAAAACCATATAATCGAATGTTATAGATCTAACAACCTGGAGTGAATTTTTTAAAAATGTCTATCCTCTGAAAATTAACCTATGTAACACATTCCACTCTTTTATTGATCCTTTTCTAGATAGGGATTTTGATTTAGGAGAACTACAACTGGCAATAAAGGAAGGTAAACATATGAAATCTCCTGGTTTAGACAAAATATCTAATGAAATTTATAAACATTTAACACCCAAATGGGAGCATTAGTTTAATATAATCCTTGACAAAGAAAATATTCCCAAGATGTGGTCCAGAATTCAGATGTCCATGCTCCATAAAAAAGGAAATAGATCGGTACCAGATAATTATCGAGGAATTGCTCTGATTAATTGTATTTGCAAGTTGTTTACCAGTATATTAAGTAAAAGAATTTATGAATGGGCCGAATTGCATAATATTTTGCAGGAAGAACAAGCCGGATTCAGAAAAGGAAGAGGTTGTCTAGACCATTTGTTCACACTGAATGCCGTGCTTAACATACGTACATACCACACTGAAAAAGAGTTATTTCTTGGGAATATTTGTTGATTTCCAAAAAAGCGTTTTATACGGTGAATCAAGACAAATTATGGCTTAAATTATATAATCTTCGATTAAGCGGGAAACTGGTAAGAATAATAAAAAATATGTATGATGGCGCCCGATTATGTTTAAAAATAAATAATAGATATAGTCAAGACATAAATATTACCCAGGGAGTTCTTCAGGGCGAATGTTTGAGCCCTCTTTTATCTGTGCTTCATATATGCGACATAATACAGTTTTTTGAAAAAAGTAATCTTCGGGTCTTAGTGTAAATTCAGGAAAAGAACTATTAATGTTGATCTTTGCGGATGACATTCTTATATTTGGACAGTCATGGAGAGATAGCGTGGCAAAGTTAAAAGTGTTGAGAAATATTGTAATGATAACTCCATTGCTTTAAATCCAGAAAAAAACGAAAATTATCCCGTTTAGTCGATCTAATAAGTCCAGAAATTTTAAAAGTATATACTGGAAGGATAAGCCTTTGATATTTGAAACTAATTATGTTTATTTGGGTAAAACATCCCCTCAAATAGGCAAAAGTATATTCTATCAAAAAGTAAAAGTCGATCTTGGGAGCCTAAAACTAAATTATTTGATGCCATAGTCTCTGCCACTCTCCTATAGGGATTAGAAATTTGGACTAGTAGATATCTGAATGTAGTGGAGAGAGCTCAGGTAAAATTTTTTAAACAAATAATGTGTTGGCCCAGAAACATTCCTGATTACATGGTGAGGTTAGAATCAGGGCGTTATCCTCTGATTTCACAAATCTTAAAAAGTATTCTTAATTACTGGAAAAGAATTTTAAAACTGAGTAATGACCGTCTTCCAAAATTATGCTTTAAAAGACTTAAGGATCTACATAAACTGGATAGTAATAGAGTGGAGTGGAATTGGTTTTCACAGTTACAGAATTGGTTAAATGTGTTAGGGGAGCCTCATACTGCTTTTACTGAGAATGTCAAGAATTTAGATAGTAAAATTTCAGATTTAGATACAAAATGGAAAAATCATGTTGTTTTTCTGGATATTGAGCGAGTACTCCACTCTGGCTATAACACTATCTACAGAAATATTGGAAACTTGAGAGTTATGGAAAAATATCTCGTCTATAGAACTGCGATTGATAAACTCCGAGTGGTTAGCCAGTTGAGAGTAGCGAGTGACAAATCTATTAGGATATGGTATAGCAAGGGTGGATGCCAAGTTATTGATTCTCAGGAATTATATACATTATGTAACTTAAATGCCAATGAAACACTGGAACACTTCTTACTCCACTGCCCCCTTTACTCCCCTCCCTATTAGGAATCATTACTTAAAACAGTTTATTATTACCTTGAAGAACATTTAAATAAACTTTATTTTATGCGACGGGCGCTCTAAATTTAAGAGCATTTGTAATAAACACCGCGCATGAATGAACACCACAGTTATCAAACTTTAATACGTACTAACTTGCAAATAGGTTGTAAAAAACAAAAAATTTTGGATAAAAATAATTAATTATATAATTATCATTATACATATAATATTATGAGTATTGTATTAGTATAATTTTGTAGGTAATAGAAATTATGTATTATGCATGAAAAGGTTCATATTCATTTTATTAATAGTGTATTCTAGTAGCGTTTGTTTGTTTTTTGTTTTTATAAGTCTGTGTTATTCTTTTCTTTAGTTTGTAAAAAATCTAGGCAAACACAGAACCCCTGTAATATTTTTGTAAAAAAAACTCTAAATACAGTATTCCTATCTATCTATCTATCAGTTGTTGGATTAGAGTAACTTCCGTCTTGAGATTTCCATAACTGTAATGTTCGTTAGAAATTGTGCATTGGGCGGTCCGGGAATGACAGTACAAATAGAAGAGGATAAATTTGGTAATATAAAGTATAATAAGGGGTCCAAGGGCTGCAAAATGGACCAAGCTGAGGTCTAAATACTGAACCTCCTAGGAGGCCCCGAGATTAGATAATACGAGTCGCGCAATTTGAGGCCAGTGGGTATTCGGTTTTTTTCGAGAGGGGCACTAAAAAGTGAATCTTTGCGCCACTTTTAAGCCGAACGGTCGTGGCAATGATGTCAGTCATTCGTCACAGAATTTTACCAGGTACAACCATAATCTCGGATTCCTGGCGGGTCTGTGATCCCCTTGTAAGTGACCGCGATCATGAATACCTCAGAGTAAATCATTCCTTAAAGTTTGTAGATCCAAATTCTAGGGCGCAATTTCAAAATATTGAGCGTATGTAGCGCAAGGTAAGGAAACTTTAAGGTTATCTTGCAGAATTCTATTGGCATAGGCAACATCTCTCGTTTTAAATAAGCGCCTCATCATTTTCTACTAGATATAACTTCCGTTCTCCCCCACAGTGATTTCATCAATGGTCATGAAAGCAAGATTGAATGTTTTTCACTTTATTTTTCTATACTTTCAATTTTCATTGATTACTGGTAATAATTTTTGCAGATTAAGGGGTTGTAATGGGACTAATAAAAATGAGTAATTCATCAGAAATTAATTATAACGTAAATATAAACTCATTTATCCTGGTGATTGCTTATCTATAGAATAAAAGCGAATCGCCCCAAGCACGTACCGCTATGTGGTGTGAAAACTGTAGCAAAAAATAGGAAAGAGAGAAATCAGTTTTTTTCTAAAGACAGTAGGAAAGCAAAAGTGTATCCTATGTAATTCGATATTCCAATATAATATATTAGAACAAAACTGTAACTTCCATTCGATTATGACCGCATGTAAAAAAAATGAAATTAAAATAGAAACTTGATGCAACAATAACAATGTTGAAACCATTGTTGTTTACACTTTTTATTCGCTTTTGTATTTTTTTTTTCTTCCTCTAATGGCCCTTTCGTATGCAGCTAAACATCAATCTAACTGAATGTAATTGTGCGGTCTTAGAAGGTAAAAAGAAACTTCAGAGTTAACTATAAAACCAATTCTATTTATATCCATGTTTGTAAACTAAAATATTTTGATTTTATTAATAAATAAAGGCTTTTTTGTAAAATAAAATATGATAATATTATCTAAATCGAACCTGAGCCTAGGTGCATGGGTGCGTTGCATCGACCACATAAAACCCCTCACTTGACCGAACCTAATCAGGTAATGCACTGGGCAGGCTCCGGTGCCAATGACCACAGACGTTAAACCCATGAGAAAAACGACATACCTGTACAGTTCGTATGATTTGTTATTGTACTCTTCCATCAGCCACAATCTCTCTCGATAAACCATTTCTTTTCCATCTCTTATAAATTTGTCAGCAAATCGTATATATTTAGCATAATCAAAATAGGTTTGTGCCAAAAATACTGCGTTTTGGGAAGTTTTGTTTTGTGCATAAGCATCTTCCATACAACGCAACTCTTCATCAGTAATATTATCATCCCTCGTATAATGTCTTATTCTTCCTAGCAATATACCGACCATAAAAGACCATTCTGCTTCTTTGGGATTCTGTATTAATGCTTCTCTTGCCAATTCTAAAGCATACTTTGAACCTGCAGTAAAGCATATTAAACATTATTAAAAAACAAAATCATCAAAAATCCGTTGCGAAACGTTCAAAAAATTTCCTTTTACTGTAGTCAAACAAATTATAATTGATAATAAGATGTTTATGGAGTTTAAAGAAAAGAGAATTCTTTGTTGTTCTACGTTTCGGGTACCATTAGTGTCTTTCTTCAGGAGCTCTGATGCTTTTTTGACTATGACCTTCCTTCTCTCCAAAACTCTATTTCTTCCACCTTCAAGTAAGTAGATGATCTGTTTCTCACCATTAATCCAGACCACATTTCCACTATCCTTCAAACGTTCTATTGTCTATCAGCCACGCATACAATTCACATTAGAAACTGAAAAAGACAGCAAAATATACTTTCTTGACACACTCATCATTCGCAACCATCACAACACATTCACACAACTGGTACACCTAAACCCACAGACCATACTTTACACCAAAACATAAACACCATAAAAAAATCTATATAACCGTGCAATCCACTTATCGGACCCATCGTTCCACCAGGACAGTACAAAAAAAAAAATACTGGTTAAAAATGAATATTCTATACACCTTATTCTCAAAAAACTCCTGAAGAAGACCAGCAATGAAAAAACTACCCGAAACGTATAGCAACAAAGAATTTTTTTTTCTTTAATGCTTCTCTGTGGCCATTGGCGTATAAACATCTCATTATAATTTTAAGGCCGGACGATTTGAAAATTATAATTTATACATTTTTCAAGCTTGGAATTTCACTTAACATTTAGTTGCCTGTAATACTAAAATAAATATAGAAGGAGATGGGCTTCATATGTTAGTTTTCTGCACTATATGCTCCTTGAATTTACATTAGGTCCAGTGATCAGCGCCTTTTTGATTCCCAATAACACTTGAACTCTATATCGTCAGAGATCCCCAATATTTCCTATTCAAAATTTATAGTTTTCTAAATTGTTTTCGATAAGCATTCCGAGTTTAAAGAAACTGTTTAAACAGTGCTAGTTAGACTGTGGAACAGTGCACATCGTGTGGTAGAAAATTGAAATATTCGGATGGTTAAAAGAGTGATAATGTGCTGAAAATGACTAAGCTGATAGTGTCTTTGAAATCAGTGAAACATTTTAAAGAATTTTACCGAGCAGTTTGTCCAAAATTAATTAAATTAAAATTTACAGCTGGATTGCATTTTCAGGTATGTGATATGAATAATCTGACGTATTGTGGAGTGGGGATGCTACTGTCTAGTTTTAAATAAAGTACTACATACGTCACAGGGTACATCACAATAAAACTTATGATTTGTTTATGTTGACATCAGTCACATATTTATTGAACCCTTTGTTGTTGGAGCAACTGTTTTTGTGCAGAGAATCTTATACAACTATATAAATAACAATAAAGAGGGATAAAATAATAAAGGCCTAAAAATAGATTTTACTTTCAAATCTATATGAATTTAGTTGACACAAAAAAAAATTATATAACTAATTAATGGAAGAGTTTAATTTACTTAAGGCCTAGCATATTATTTAATCTATCCATAAATTGCTGAATAATTATAATAAAATAAAGTAGAATACAAAAACAAAAAATGTCGACAAAATTTATTACAACAAGTCGGTGATTTACTAGACTCAAAATTTAAAAAACTTGCCAGTAAAGAGGACGTAAATAATTTAAAATCCTATATTGAAAGATTACTAGAAGAAAATAAATCCCTGAAGCTAAATGTTGATAAACTGCAAGAAGAAAACAAAAAGTTAGAGCAATGAATTGAATATTTGGAACACATTCACCGAAAAAATAACTTGGTATTTATAGGATTAAACGATTCAAATGAGACAGGAAGAAAGCTTATATCCCAATTCTGTCATGATAATTTGGGCGTTGAAATATTACCTGATGAAATAGCAAGAGTAATAAAAATAAAAAATCTCAGATAAAGAAACTTATCTACACAGGATTACATTTTGTAATAATCAAATAGTCGGGAAAATTTTGAAAAATAGCAAAAAACTAAAGGGAACTGAAGTCTACATTATTAAAGACTATGAATTTACTATAAGACGCAAACGAAGAATGCTCTTCCGCTGCAGACAGGAAATGCTCCAAAAAGATAATAATAAAAATTTTTTTATAAGAAATGATACCCTGTTTGTTGACAATGAACGGTATTACTGGGCAGAGGAGGAAAAATGTTTGAAGGAGAAAGAAAAAACACCCACATTGAAATAGGATGATGCGGGGGATAGACTTGAATACACAAAAATAGAAGCATAGCAATTAGACGATGGTATGTAAACAGCTAGACAAGAACCCCAGAGAATTTAAGTTCAATGAAAAATGAAAATTTAACGAAATTACTATTTACACATATAACTGCAGAACAATAAAAGAAAATATTAAACTCGAATAATTATTAGAAAAAGGGAGTCAACTGGATGAGAGTAGCTAGAGATAGAAGAGATTGGGAAAGTTTGAAAACCGTGTATTTGACAATGTGGCTATATCAGGACTAATTCAAGATATTAAAACAAGTCAGTGTAAAGTAAATGGGTGATGATCAAATAAATGAGTGTAAAGAAATAATAAGTAAAATAAGCAAAAGTTATAAAAAATCAATAAAATACAATACTTCCTCTTACTAGGAGTAAGAGGAAGTAAAAAGTACATATAGGAAATTTGAATGTATACATGAAATTTAATTCTAAATGAGATTTGATTTGAGAATAAATAAGAGTAAAAATCTGGTGTGAAACACTCACACAACTTTCTCTCACTCCAGTTCTCAAAATGATGATTGACGAATTTTATAGTTTGTGTACCAAATTTAATGAAATTCGTCGAAAACTGAAAAAACTGATCAGTAAAAGCGCACTTCCGGTTTACTAATTTTCTTAAAACTCGGAATTTCAACCATCTATTTATTTCTAACTAATTATGTTTGAATGATCGAATTGTGTAATTAACTGAAATTGCACTTTAGAGGACAACCTACCCCCACCCCTCCACCAAAAGTGCCCTTATATGCATTTTCCCAGAGAAATGTTTCAAATAAGAATTGTAGATCTTTCCATGTGAAGTTGATATACAAAGTTTAAAGAAAATCGTCGGAGCCATATTTGAGAAAAGTTCAAAAAAGTGAAAAAAACACTTAGTAAAGTGGCACTTCCGGTTGAGGAATTTTGACAGATAACGTACTGTCAGATCACATAGTGATACCGAAACGGAATATCAAGTTTGAACTTTCTGCGATTTATCATTTATGAGCTACGCTGTTCACATACATACATACATACATACATACATAATCATACATACATACATACATAATACCATACATACATACATACATACATACAACACACACACCTACAGACCCACACAGACCATTTGCTAAAAACCACTTTTTTGGACTCAGGGGACCTCAAAACGGATATTTCCGGTGAAAACTCGATATCGAAAATTTGACACGATTACAATACTTCCTCTTACTTAGGAGTAAGAGAAAGTAAAAATCAGTTTAATTAAGACAAAACTTAAAAATGAATGTAATAACAGAGAAGAAAAAATTATTTAATTTTGCAAAAAAGGACTCAACTTTATAATGTTTATTTTTACTTTCTCTTACTCCTAGTAACAGGAAGTATTGTAGTCGTGCCAAATTTGTTTATTTAATCGAATTAAATATGTTGTTGAAATTCCGAGTTTGAAAAAAATCGGATAACCAGAAGTGCGTTTACTTTACCACTTTGCTAAATGATTTATTCACTTTTTCGCAATTTTCTCAAAAATGGCTCTGACGATTTTTTGGAAACTTCGTACATAAACTAAACATGCAAAGATCTACAACTTTTATCTATAACATTTCTCTGGGAAATTTATTTTAAGAGCACTTTTAGGGGAGGGGTGGGGTTAGATTTTCATCAAAGTGCTATTCTAGTTCATTATACAATTCTATCATCCAAACATAATTAGTTAGAAATAAATAGATGGCTGAAATTCCGAGTTTCAAGAAAATTAGTAAACCGGAAGTGCGCTTGTACTGAACAGTTTTTTCAGTTTTCGACGAATTTCATTAAATTTGGTACACATACTATAAAATTTGTCAATTATCATTTTGAGAACTGGAGTAAGAGAAAGTTGTGTGAGTGTTTCACACCAGATTTTTTTACTTTATCGATGTAATTTGACACATTTAAGTAGATTATTAACAGCACTCTAACCTTTAAAGGTGCCACGGCATATTGCCGATTTGTTTATATATTATGATTGTGTATAATAAAAAAAAAAAAGAAATGTACAATTTGTTAATTTAAACAATAAATGGCTATTATTACTATTATTATTATGTTTAAACATTTTCGAAAATACCCCGAGAAATTGAGGCACCAGAATTCTGCCTATTCTTTAACATCCGCAATTATTATAAATTGATTTTCTTCCAGCAAGCATTTAATGTAAAAAAAAAAAAAAAATGTTCTTATATAACCATACAAGGTGGTAGAACTGTATATTGCAATTTAGAAGAATACATAACTCTGCAGCTTCCCATGTATCAATATTCATAGGAAAATTTTTTTTAGAAACTGGTCATTGTGTGTGCGGTGGTGCGGTCAACATATCTGAAAAACGGCAAATCGCAGAAAGTCCGAACCGGAGATTTCGTTTAGATTCTACCAGGGGACCAGATCAAGTTTTGGTAAAAATACATCAGCTGTAAATCCCATTTTGATGAATAGATTTTTTTCAATTTTCTCCAATTTCTTCGAAAAAGATTCCTACAATTCCCTTTCAACTTGTACAATAATTTATTTTATAAAGATTTTCAACTATTAGTTCTGGGGAGGGTTCTGAGAGGGCGTAATTAAGTTAATTTACCTATAAAGTGCCATTTCAGCATAATAAAGTGGTTCTGAGGGCTCTGTGATGTTAATTTGCTTATAAAGTGCCATTGTAGTATAATAAAATGGTTCTGAGAGGGCAATATTATCTTAATTTACCTACAAAGTGCCATTTCAGATAATATAGTGGTTCTGAGGGCGCTAT
This sequence comes from Triatoma infestans, assembly GCA_011037195.1. Lineage (NCBI taxonomy): Eukaryota > Metazoa > Arthropoda > Insecta > Hemiptera > Reduviidae > Triatoma > Triatoma infestans. The sequence goes on along the minus strand of JAAEAF010000983.1, from coordinate 57,317 downwards.
GATGTCAGTTTTCCTATAAAATGCCATTTCGGTATAATATAATAGCTCTGAGATGGCACTACGATGTTAATTTACATATAAAGTGCCATTTCAGTATAATAAAGTGGTTCTGAGAGGGCACTATGATGTTAATTTACCTATAAAGTGCCATTTCAATATGATATAGTGGTTCTGAGGGCGCTTGATAGCAATTGTCCTATAAAGGGTCATTTCAGTATAACGTAGTGGTTCTGAGAGGGTGGTATGAGTTAATTTAGCTATAAGTGCCATTCCAATATAATAAAGTGTTCCTGAGAGGGTGGTATGATGTTAATTTACCTATAAAGTGCCATTTCAATATAATGAAGTGGTTCTGAGAGCACTATGATGTTAATTTACCTATAAAGTGCCATTTCAGTATAATGAAGTGGTTCTGCCACAATATATAATATATAGGACAATTAAACATTTAGAAAACAACTTCTAATTTTTATAAAAATTTCACAATTAGAATTAGTAAGTCGTGCCAATATTTCACAAAATTATTACTACTTTTTATATAATATAATTAAATATATATTATAGATATATAATTATCTATATTATTACTTCCCTACATAAAAAAAATAAATAATTAAACGTTATCTATCCATAATATTACAATTGCATCATGAGTAGAATAAGTTTTTCCGTTTTTTTCTGTTTTTATTTATTTATTTTTTTTTTTTGACAAATTTGAAAATAGATTGGTGTTTGTTTTATATTTCATACAGAAAAAAAGCATAAATAAAAATCCGATAGATTTAGAGAGTTGAACCTCAACTTTTCTCTCAGGACTGGGAGAGAATAAAGAATTCATCCTACAACCCTATCTATTTTTCATTAATAACAGTTCTGGGGATAGAGGAGTATTTTTATTTCAACGTGCCCATTAAAGTAACTCGCCTTATTAGTAAAATCAGATTAATGCATTCCAGACATATCTCATTCTATTTAGAAGAAGTTAATTACAAGTGGGACGCGGAAGATTTCTGCCAATATTATAATTTAAATATGAAAGATGATCTTTCATTTTTTCATTACTTGTCCCTTATTTGAATCCGATAGATTCATATATCACGAACATTATTTATTGGAAGGTACTAGTTTATTAGGGCGTCTTAAAGTAGACACAATTAATAAAATGTATAGTATATATTATTACACTATAAAAGCTTTAAAAAGGAAATTCTTAATGATATACCTTCAAAAATATTCATTTAATTCTTAAATTAATTTATAACAATTATGTTATTATTATTTTTATGAAGAACTTCTGGCTATTAGCGGGGTAACCATTATTATAATTTTCGTACTTGTAAATTTTGCTCTGATGCTTTTTTTTTAATAATCTTATTTTTTATTTATTTTCCTGTAGCCCCATAATACTCTGTCTTTTATTTTCTCCATTTTGTAAAATTGTATTTTATTTTTGTCCTCTTTCTATATTAGTCTCAAGTGCGAGTTGTTTCTTTTTTAGTTTCTCTGTTCATTTTACATTTAAATTATAAGTATTTATTTGGTTTAAGGAATTGATTGATGTCTTAAGTATATTTTAAGAAATGTATTTTGATTAAAACCATAAATATGTTTGTTGAGAACTCCTCTGGAATGGTTTATAAAACTTAAATACTGAATTAATAAAACAAAAATATTCATACAATAAATTTAAAAAAAAAAAAATCGCTGTTTAATGCTTGGGTAGACAGAATGCGCTAGTGTGGATTTTCAGAAATCTTAAGTTATTTTGAGTTATATTTTATTTCAAGTTAAATTAATTTAATACTTTATTTTTATAATAAATAGTAAATTTATATAAGAGAAAAATCGCAGACTACTGAAATTTAATTTTTCGTTTCGGACCATCACCGCAACTGATACGAAAGTTTCGGTCATAATCCATCAATGGAATGTTTCGTGATTTTTATCGAAAACTGTATCAACGAATTTCTTTGAACTTTTGGGGGTTCTGGAGGAGCTGTAGCATCAAGTATTCTTCTAAAGTACCTTTGGAACAATAATTTATGGTTCTACACTTAAATTTAATTAATACTAGATATATGGCGCAACAGCTCATGAAGGACCCGAAGGCTTATCAGACGCCGATTTTTATTAGGGGGCGTGTGGTCAGTATGTTGCGATTCTCGCCGTTTAGTTCCGACCTTCGTAACCTGCTGCGCTACCAACTGTAGCTTTCCACATGCGACGATTTGGGTCAACATCGATTTGCCGTCATGGGAATCCAACTCTGAATTCTCAGACCAAACGTTGCCATTTTAATAGATATTTATCAATTATATTAAACTACAGTCGTTAGTGTTTCCCGCCAGCTTTTTTACTCTTGTATTATAATTACCTGGTACGCCATATTCTGCAAATATATTTGCCTTTATGCCAGTTATTGCAATTTTTTGTTCCGGTGATAATTTTGAATATGGCGGAATCTTTTCCTTTACCTTGAAAAAAAAAAAATTATTAATTACTTTTTTAATAAAAAGATCGATAAAAAAAAAATGTGTAATCAATCTCACACTCAATTCAAACTTTTAATAAACAAATCTGTTATTTATTCGACAAGTGAGTAAATTGGCACTATTCGAGTTGTAGTTAGTTCCCACAGAGATTTTAGCACCTGTGGCAACTGAACAGGCGAAAATACCTCACTCCTACGTTAATTATATTTTTTATACAATAGTTAAACACCAATAAAAAAACGAATATATTAATTAAGGCATAATTTACAGAATGTTTTTTTATTTATGTAAATATTGTAACGTTTTTCCTTAAACTAGTTACTACAACTAGTTTTCTTAGTGGGTTCGTTTAGATAAAACACACTTAACTTCTAAAAAAACACCAATTTATTGTTTAACACAACAACTTACAAATAAGGCACTTAAATACACGGCTTAAACTAACAAAAGTTCTCTTAGTTCACTTTTTATTTATTTTTCACAAACGCGCACTCCGTTTGTAACAAGACTCTCTAGGCTGACCCACTCGAGCTGCTCTTCACTATTTATACCAGTGGAGAAGGGTCTGGAAAGTTATAGAGCATTCCAGAAAAACCTAGAGCGCCCCTTGGCGCTTCCTAGCGCCCACGAGGAGAACTTGAGGTGCCTGCTTTCTCTCCTAGATGGCACTAGTGGCTGCGGCGTTACAATAGTTTAATAACCTCTAATATTTAATATAAAACTTACACTTATATTATTAATGCGTAGCTCAGATATAGTAAATAGTAAATTAATATAAGAGAAAAATCGCAGACTACTGAAATTTAGTTTTTCGTTTCGGACCATCACCGCAACTGATACGAAAGTTTCGGTCAAAATCCATCAATGGAATGTTTGGTGATTTTTATCGAAAACTGTATCAACGAATTTCTTTGAACTTTTGTATACTATCTATACACATAAATGCCTATCACTTTTATTGCAAACATTTTTCTAGAAAAAACTGATATTGGGGGTTCTGGAGGAGCTGTAGCATCAAGTATTCTTCTAAAGTACCTTTGGAACAATAATTTATGGTTCTACACTTAAATTTAATTAATACTAGATATATGGCGCAACAGCTCATGAAGGACCCGAAGGCTTATCAGACGCCGATTTTTATTAGGGGGCGTGTGGTCAGTATGTTGCGATTCTCACCGTTTAGTTCCGTTTAGTTTAGTTCCGTCTCTAGAGTAGAGGTTCCCGAACTTATTTGGTCTACCGCCCTTTTTTCTGATAAACATTTTTCAGCAGCTCCCCTCCGCTGATAATCTAACTTCTTTATTAAGTATAACAAACTGAAAGATAGTATAATGACAAATTTCAGCTATCATATTTACATATATGTATATTTCTAACCACGTACTAAAACAAGCTGCAAATAAGATACTTATCAAATTAAGAAAATGAATTATCAAAATCGACCACAATAAATTCACATTGCACACACAAAATTACGATAATGTAAGATAATATTAAATTAAAAATTACAAATAACACTAAAAATACTTCAGAAATTTATATTGTTAAAAAGCACAATATTAAGAATACTCTTCGCGCATGTGGGATCTATTCTAGTTTTATCTGAATTTAATTGCCATAATTTCGCCTATTTGTGGTATCCATAGGTAAAAGATTTGGATTGGCATATTTTCTTCAAACTTATCATTTTTACTATTTGCTTACTTGACTTCAATGGGAGAATCTAAATTTAATAGATCGACATATTTTGAGGAATGTAAAACCTCCTTCCTCCAAAAAATTCTTAAAATGAAATTTTTCGGCAAAAAGTTACAAACACAAATTATGGATCTCTGTATTAATAGTAAGTAAAACAAATTAAATATAATATGTTGGTATTTTCATGGAGAAAAACCGCAGAAAACTGAAAATACTGTTTAGTAAAAACGCACATCCAATCAACCAGTTTACTGCCAACTCTGAATTTTGTCTAATACAATTGTATAGTGAACTAAATTAGCGCTTGAGAAGAAACCACCCCGCCACTAAAAGCTTCCTCCATAAATGAAATTCCCCGGAGAACTATTTCAAATAAAAGCCGATGCGGATGAACTATAACTATGTAAAACTCACCCTCTTATCAAAATTATCGATAATTGACCTTAGCATTTTATAAAAGTAGTTTATATATAAAGATATAAAAAATCGCTTGAGTAAAATCCATTCAGGAATGTCGTACTTCCGATTGTGGAATTATGACAGATAACTTCAAAATCCTGTTGGATACACCCAAACGGAATGTCAACTTTGTACTTTAAGTGATTTTCCGTGTTTGACATATGCTATTCACATTCATAGTCACAAATAGCCATACAATTTTCTAAGAATCTCTTTTTCGGGCTCAGAGGACCACAAATATGTATTTCTTTGTATTATCACAAAATTTTATACGATTGCTATACATACATCCTTTTACAGCAGTGAGAGAAAGTAAAGAGCATAAAAGTAAAATTAGATGTTATGGTGATATTATAATTGTTGTGGTGGTTGGTTCCGCAGAGCTGGAAAGCATCAGAGACATTTTCTGTGATAGCCTGCTTCATTTTGTGATTTTGACCGGTTTATACACTCAGTGTATAAACTAAATTTGCTCTGTGCAATTCTGTGTTATTACACTGTCTGACAAACGCATCCTAAAGATGGGCGATGCCCACAAAATGCAGCAGGCTATCACGGAAAATGTATCAGATGCTTATAATTTTGCCGATGGATGCTGCATTTCTAACAGTGGTGACTTGCTTGTCTGCCAACACATGCTTGATAAGATCTGTCGGTAGACTTGACTATTGATCTGTTACAACTTCGATTTTGTATGTTTATTAGGAAACTAAAGTCCTTTACCTAATCACCCACTACGCCTGCCCATGAATATACAAACGCTTTTGCAAAATTTTCTTATCTTCTTCACTATCTTTATTCTTTCAGCGCTCCCCTGGTTTTATTCACCCCACCCCTCTTTAGGAATCTTTGCTCTAGAGATTGAAATACTTGTCTTCAATTTTAGATCTAATGTGATAACAAGAAGGAAAATATATAATTTTTAATTATAAAAAATTATTATAACTAGTGGTGCCAGCCAGTCGCTATTATTCAGGTCAAGAGCCGCGTTCAGTCCACGGTCAAAGGGACCGCCAAGGAAAGGAACCGCCAAGAGGGTCATTATACAGAAGCCGCCTGGCCAATATACAAAAATCAACAAATCACTCAAAAGACCGACCACTTAGCTACAGTCTTTGATAACTACCATCACCTGTTGCCACACCTGTTCGCCGACCTATTCAAGACCTGGGGTCAACACACGGCAATAAACAAGCACTCAAAAGACCGACCATCTGGCTACAGCCTTTTGATAACCGCCAACACCTGTTGCCAAACCTATTCAAGACCTAGGGTTAACACACGGCAAGAGATGCTTTAGTGTGACCCGTAATTACAGACTTGTCAATGTGTGAGTGATGGCAATATAACGTCTCTCAACAGGAAGTGGGGATGATTATTCTTCAGTATATTACCAGCGTAACATCAAGATTCTATCAGTGACATAGTTCATACATCGGAGCGCGTCCCTATCTAAGTATTTAAACATATGTTTATTTATCAATCATTATAGTTGTGCATTCTAGTTACATTTTAAATCATTTCAAATTAATTGTAGTTTATCTTTTCAAACGTTTAAATTATTGTTAAAATATATATATATATCTATTTTCGTAAATTGGTAATTCATATTCCGAGTAACAACTCTCTAAAAATCTCTAACTAACTCCCAACTATTCATCGTATCATAACCCTCTCCAAGACATCTGAACCCACTGCAGTAGAAACTTACCTCGTTAATTCTAGCCGCTGTTTCTTTGTCTCTCATGAAGAAGAGTTTAACAGAATAGACAACGTGCTGAAAAGCTTTTTTGTATTTATTTAAAAATTCATCGTTCTTTTCATTTTCCAAAATATCTAAAGATTTCTCCAATTCATTATCCGCTCTTGATTTTTCTCCGTTCATATACAACTCGTACGCAGTAGCTACTGAAAGTAGAAGGCTGAAATACAGACAATAAAATAATCTTTAAAAATCCAAATTTCAATAGAATATCTATTATACAAATGATTTTTCTTAGAAAAATGTTTCAAAGTTCTAAGTTATTTAATAATTCTACTTATAAAAGCAAACGTTTTTGAGAACAATCCAGGAAAATGCTTTCGATGAAGTAATAGATCTCTCTATTTATGTTTGAATGAAATTCAAATGGTGGTTTCATCGAAAATACATGTTTCTAAGTTGTTTGAGTTCGAAAGTAATTGTTTTAACGAATGGTGTGTAATATGGGTGTGAGAACAATATATATCGATAACTGAAAATCGAAAGAACATCACATTTGATACCAGCATCCCCACCAGAGCAACTGGCCCACTAATGCATCTGATCAAAGTCCATCAACTGGAAATGCATCTATTTTACTATATTTTTTTTTTTATATAGATTTCTCAAAAATTGCTCCGACGTTTTATTTTAAACTTTACATAATATTCACGAACATAATAAATGGCTATAATTTTTCTTTGAAAATTTATTTTTTGCGGGTGCTGGTAGAGCAGCAACGTTAAGCTCCGCTCTAAAGTACCACTTCAGCATTATGTATGGCTCCACCATCTTTGTAATATGGAAGATACATTAAAGACTGCTAGAATTTCAAATTTGTTAAAAATTGTTTAACCGAAAGTGCAAATTTACTGAATTGGTTCTTTTTACTTCTTTGGAACTTCCTCTAAAAGTGGCTACGATTTTCTTTAAATTTGGAATAAGTACCATTTTAATTTGGAACATTTTTCCCAATCGATTTTTTGAATTTAGCTCTCTCGTTTTTGAGGAATCTGTGATGGAATATTTCAAATGTTCTACGTTTCTTCTATGTTTTTTTTTTTTTTTTTTTTTTTTTTTTTTTGGGCGCATCGACTGCCTTGGCCATTAGCGCCCCTTGAACATTATTTCTCTCTCTATCTGTGGCCACACGAGCTGGGATGGCACATGTTAATCTCATTGGCATCCACCACAATACTTTGCACTGCAAGGTAGGGTGGAGCACTTGATTAAGGCAATTCTTTCCACACATCCCCTCTTATACCATCAAACTAATCGACGAGAGGGAGTGTGGAACCCTGTTTGTGTCATCCCTTATCCTACTAAATCCGTTATTTATGCAAAACCAAAAGCATTTTATTTTTATTTATTTATTTATTGACACATCAGCTTATTAAGTAATATATAAGTAACAACTAAACCTAAGGAGGCTATTTAATGTATAGGTTATTTGGTGTGCAGTACTTTTAACAAATATTCCTGCACACCCTTAATGGACTTACTTTCAATATACTAAACCTAATGGGGTTGAAGTACTTTTATAAATTTTCTTTCAACCCCGCGATGCAACCTATTCTAATCATTCACTCTAAGATTCTCGCCAATAAATACATTCACGCTAATAAATACATTCACACTAATAAATACATTCACACTAATAAATACATTCACACTAATAAATACATTAACACTAATAAATACATTCACACTAATAAATACATTCACACTAATAAATACATTCACACTAATAAATACATTAACACTAATAAATGCATTCATGCTAATAAATACATTCACGCTAATAAATACATTCACGCTAATAAATACATTCACACTAATAAATACATCCATACTAAACGTTCACTCAAGGGAAGAGTACTTGATATTCCTTTCCCCTTTAAAATAACTAACCTAATTGGGTGAAGTACTCGATATTCCTTCACCCATTTTACTTAATCTAACTTATCTTTTAGTCTAAATACTACTATATACATTCATATCTTTCAGATATGTAAATAGCCTCCTTATGTAAGGAGAACCCTCTTGCAGAATAGCGCGCTTGTCATGTGGCAGACCTGCTCTTACCCTCTGGCTGTGCAGTGCCTGACACCCTTCCAGTACGTGCGCCACCGTTAACCTTTCTCGGCATCGAGGACACCTCGGCCTTCTTTCGCCATTAAGGAGGTACCCATGTGTCACACGTGTGTGACCAATCCTTAGTCTCGTCAGTATTACTGATTCATGCCGCGGGAAATTCTCGACTGTAGTACTTCGCACACTTGGTCTGATATCTCTTAACTTTTCATTTGTGTTGTCCCACTGTGCTTGCCATTTTCTGTTTATAATATACTTCATATAAATTTGTATGTCAGTGGGACGTACAGGGATGACATCTATAGTATTTGCAGAGGCTGCTCGTTTTGCAGCCTCGTCCGCCTTTTCATTACCGGACACTCCTATGTGGCCCGGCACCCAGGCGAACGTCACCCCTTGACCACGTGCGCTTAGATAGTACAATGATTTAAAAATATTTATTACCAATATTAATGATTTATTATAATGTTCATCTTCGATTAGCTTTATGGCCTGGCAAATGGCATACATTTCAGCCGTGTACACTGATGCATATTGAGGGAGTGTCCAACAAAGGGTAACTCCCTGCGTGTACACAGCACTGCCTACGCCGTCGCCTATCTTCGACCCGTCTGTAAAGACAGGCCGGGAGTCATGATAGGAATTTAGTAGTTCCAATAATTTTTGTCTATAGACGACGGGTGGTGTTTCCTCTTTTTTATGTATTGCCAGGTCCATACGGACGCTTGCAGAGGGTATTGACCAAGGAGGTAGAGGCGCAAAGCCCCAACTCAACACTTGGCCAAATTGTATTCCCTCCGCATCTAATAACTCCTTAGCTCGGACCCCGAGGGGTCGCGTCCGCGAACGTTGCTGACGGTACTCTTCATCATGTGGGCTCTCGAATATGGTATGAAATAAGGGATGAAATCGCTTTCCCCATATTCCGGCGATGTAGGTCAGAGTGAGCTGTTCCCTTCTTAACTGAGGAGGCAGCATCCCCGACTCTACATAGAGACTCTGTAATGGACTGGTCCGGAAGGCGCCTATGAATAATCTGATCCCTTCGTTATAAATTCGGTCTAGTAATTTCAGGCGTGACTTGCGTGCAGAGCTATAAATTGGCGCTCCATATTCCAATTTGGAGCGGGTAAGTGCAATGAAGATGCGCTTTAAGATTTCCCGCTCGGTACCCCATTTATAGCTGCCAAGAAATTTCAATATATCGAGGGTTCTCCTTGCTTTTTTGTAAGTATAATCTATGTGATCCTGCCAGGTTAGCTTAGTATCGAAGATGAGGCCTAGGAAACGAACGCTTTCTTTGTACTGGATTGATCTGTCTTTTAAATATAATATGGGGGGAGTGTGCTCATGACGTAATCTGCAGAAGTGTAAGCACACCGTTTTAGTACTGGAAAATTTGAAACCGTTCCTTTCAGCCTCCACAGCCACTTTGTCTACTGCCTGTTGTAGGGTTTCTCCGACCTCACCTAGATCACTTCCTGATAGGTAAATGGCGAGGTCGTCGACGTACAAAGATATTTGAATTGGATCTCCTACAACTTCGGCTAGACTATTTACTGCCATCGTGAATAATGTTACACTTAATACCGACCCCTGTGGTATTCCATTTTCTAATGTGTGTGGGTCCGAAAGTACAGACCCCAGACGCACTCGGAATCTTCGTGATTCCAAAAACCCACAAAGGAACCTTGGCAATTTCCCTCTCAACCCCCATTCGTGACACTTCCGCAGGATCGCATATCTCCAAGTTGTATCATAAGCTTTCTCGAGGTCAAAGAACACGGCCAGCACATGCTCCCTACGCATGAATGCGTTTTGCACGTAGACCTCAAGGCGGCTCATTTGATCCAACGTGGAACGATACCTGCGAAATCCCGCTTGATGCTGGCTGTAAAGTCCTCCCGTTTCTAACACATAAACTAATCTATAATTAATTATGGATTCGAGGACCTTACTCAAGCAGGTGGTCAACGAAATAGGTCTATAACTAGAGGGATCACTGGGGTCTTTTCCTTCTTTAGGGATCGGTATAATAAGTGCTTCCCGCCAACCATCAGGGTATTGGCCTGTCTCCCATATGCTATTGTACAGCTGGAGAAGGCTTTGCTTCCCAGCTGCGTTCAAGTTTTTGATCATAGCATACGGGATTCCATCCAAACCTGGAGCAGTATCTTTGCATTTCTTTAAAGCGTTCTCTAATTCTTGTATGGTCAGCGGTTCATTATATGTTTCAAGGATGGCAGATTCAAAGTCAAGTGGCTGTTGCTCCACGTCACCTTTTCGCCGGAGAAACTCCACCGAGTAACCCTGTGAGCTAGACACCTGAGAAAAGTGTCCAGCCAAGGCCCCAGCTACATCTCCCGACTCGGTGACGACGACATCATTGATTTTTAGTATCGGTATCGACGGGGTTCTGCGACTGCCAGAGAGAGCTCTTATCTTATTCCACACCTCCTTTAAAGTTGAAGATGACGAAATCTTTGAAATATAGGAGGTGAGGGTTTCCTTTTTGGTTTGTTTGATTAAACACTTCTCCCTGGCTCTTAACCTTTTAAAGTTTATTAAATTTTCCTCCGTCGGATACCGTTTAAATCTATTTAGGGCTTGCTTTTTTGCCGCGTTGGCTGCCTTACATTCCGGAGTCCACCAGGGGACGGGAGATCTTGCGATTCTCCCGCCAACCCTCGGTATAGTACCACCGGCAGCATGCACCAACGCCTCTGTAAACCTGCTGGTGTCGAGAGTAACATCCCCTGTCAGAGGTGGTGTCACCACTCTGGCGGCATAAGCAGTCCAGTTTGCCCTTTTGATGTCGTATCTCCAGGGTATAACATAATCTGACCTGGAGATGGAGCTCGATACTAAGATAGGGAAGTGGTCGCTATGGTACAGTTCATCTAGTGTGGTCCATTCCAAACGAGCAGCAATAGTGGGTGCTGCAACACTCAGGTCGATTGCACTGAAGCCTCCTGAGTGTGCATTGAAGTGTGTTGCTTCACCGCTGTTGAGGAGCATCAAATTAGCATTATCTATAATCTCCTCAAGAGCTCTGCCTCGAGCATCAGATCTAGCTGACCCCCACCAGGTGTTGTGACAGTTAAAGTCCCCCATCAGCAACACCGGGGCAGGGAGCTGCGAAAGCAGATTCTCCAGATCACTTCTCCGCCAGAATATATCTGGCAGGTAAAGACTAGCTATTGTGACCTGCAGTGGTGTAGCCAGGCGCACGGCAACGGCTTGTAAATTAGTTTGGAGGGGTAGCCGTCTACTGGGGATGTTATCCCGTACACAGACGGCCACACCACCGTGCGCCCTCCCACCTGGGGCAGGCTGTACCTCTTTACTGTATATGGCATACCCAGGGATTCGAATGATTTGCCCCGGGCGAATTTTTGTTTCCTGGAGGCACATCCCAAATGGACGGTGTTGCGCCACCATTCGGCGTAACCCTTCAATATTACTAGTATAGCCCCGCATATTCCATTGAAGAATGGACTCACACATTTAAACAGTTTGATGCGACCACACATGGCAGATTTTTGCTTATTGTGTTACTACGAATATATATATAATGGATTAGATACATGGATACTGATATAATCATTGTTAATACCTATTCAGTCAGTGGCACACTGCTTCCTAGGCTTGCCTTTTGGCCAGCCTTTTTTCCTTCTTCTAGGAGGATGGTCTGAAGTGCTCCCACCCTCCGACTCAGAGGCCTCAATATCCGTCCCCAGCAGCTGCCATTGCTGCCTCGGAGAGCGGATATCATGGCCGGAGGACGTTTGTCCTCGGATAGATTTGATGCTTCTCCCCCTCACAATTACTGTGTTTGGGGGTGGCAGCATCAATCCACTACTTATTTTTCTTCTAGGGGAGCGTTTGGGTGGAGTAACCACCTTCCATTCCCCTTCGGAAACATTTGCTTGTTTTGGTGGGATTAATCCCACCTTTGTATCACTCCCACTAACAGTGGGAGTAATTATAGGTAGCCTTACGGCTACCGGTGCCCCTTGAGGGGCATTTTGTTTGGGTGGTGGGATCTCTCCCACCTTTAAAATAGCTCCCCTTAAGGCCGGGGAAGGGCCGTTTATAGATTGCCCCTGGTTATTTGCAGGGGCTGGAAGAAAGTGTGCCACTGACAAGGGTGTCCTCATTTTTTCCGCATATGAAGCTTCTTTGATAACATAAGATTTGCTTTCGACAATTGCCTTTGCTTCATGATAAGGCAATTGTTGAAGTGTTTTTACTTTTTGAATTTCTTTCTCCTTAGACAAAATTGGACACCCCGAGGATCTGGCATTATGTTCTCCGCCACAGTTTATACAAGTTATTGGCGGTGTGCAGTCGCCCTCATGTTTGGGCTTGCCACACACGCACACCGCTTCTGGAGCCTTGCACTTCATGGAAGTGTGCCCGAACCTTTGGCAATTAAAGCACCTCATAGGTGAAGGTATATACGGGCGTACTTTCAATTTGTAGAAAGCGGCTTCTACCATCTGTGGCGGCCTTGGACGGTCGAAGGTGAGAACGAGCGAGGCAGTATCCACTAAGGATCCTTCCTGCCGCCGCTTAATCCTCCTCACCTCCACCACTCCCTGATCGGCCAGACCCTCTTTAATATCAACTAGACTACTGTTTAAGAAGTCGCGACAAGTGATCACCCCTTGTGAGGTGTTCAAGCGCTTGTGGGGACCTGCTTCTAGATCAGCATCCATGTATTTTTGCAAGTTTAAGATGGCTCTTATTTGAGTGCGGTTTTCCGCTTCAATGCAAATAGAGCCGTCATTGAGTTTTCTAATGCTCTTGGTTTTGCCCAATGTACTTTTAATAAAATTATAGAGTTTGAAGGAACATTCATTTGTGAATGAACCTTCCTTCTTTTTTACCACAAAAAACCTACCCCAGTTGTCCTCTTCTAGGTCAATAAATTTAAAAACTGACTCATTTTCTTTCCTGTTGCCGCCCCTGGCTTTCTTCCTTGGCGGGGAAGAGGGGCTATATGGTTGCAGTGTAAACTGCACCGCAGACGATTTTCCTATAGTATTATCCTTGTCCATGCCAGGTCGTTCTTCCATTGAAACTGTCAATTGGGGATTAGTTGGATGGGGAGTTGGAAGGATGGGATATAAGGTTTGAGTTGGATTAGGGATAGGAATTGTAGTAGGGAAAGGGTTGGGGTTTAGGAGCTGGTGAGTTGGTGGGCTAGGCCCAGAAATGTTATTATGATTTTCCATATTAATCATAAAAAATTTCATCAAGGTACGTGGTCCCGCCTCCTCGGACGATCAAATGCACCCGGTTACTGTCCGGGTGGACCATCGCACCTCGACATAGTCAGGTGCCACGGAAGACAGCGTTCCGACACCGAAGTATCGACCCGTGCCCCCGCGGCCCCCCTCCTAACCCTAGGAACCCGCCTGAGGCGGAATTCCCTAGCCTTCCTGGAGTCGGGCTATCCCCCAGGTAGAGCTCTCGGGTGAAGCCGAGGCCGAAGACATGTGTTGGGATCGGACGCCCGCAGGTCGTCGTCTCCCTCAATGCCCAGGATCCCCTTTTCCACCCTAGCCCCAAAGCCTCGTGCCGGCAAGCACGAGGGAGAGATATTTATACTCCGAGCTCTCAACGAGTGCGTGTCCTTGTTCATGCAGTGTGTGTGGTCGTCTGTAAAATGTCAAGTGTTCAGGTGTGAGTGAGTGTGTGTGGTGGGGAGCTCAAGTTTACCTGTGGGTGCGCTGAACCCAAGTAGCTGCACACATCAACTACCTCTGCAGGTCCTATGTGTAGTGTGTAGTGTTAAGGGTGTCAGTATGAGTGTATATTGTAGTGTTGTTAGGCTGGGAAACCCGCAGGGACGCCTAGATCCCTGAAGAAGTGGCTAGTCCACTTCCCCCTACGGGGTCTTCTATGTTATTGGCGCTTTATTATAGAATACAATGTCATAAACTTCAACTACATGATGTGTGTATTAATTAGAGCTAAGTACCAATATCTTAAGTTTAAAGAAAAATTGTTTATTTTATATTATATTAGCTGCAGTAAGAGAAAGTGGTACGAGTGGTACACATCACACTTCTACTTTCTCTTACTCCTAATAAGAGAAAGTATTGTGATCGTGCCAAATTTTTGATATCGAGTTTTCACCGGAAATTTATTTTCAACCGTTATGAGCTCCCCTAAGTCAAAAAAAATGAAAATAGTATGTGTCTGCGACTGAGTGAGTATGAGAACAGCATACCTCAGAAATGCAGAAAGTTCTATGCCTTCATGGGCTGTAGCCAGTGGCGGCTACTGGTATTCGCGATTGCGCGACTGAACCCCCAGCTAATTAAAAAAAAAAATTAAATAAAAAATTTTCATAATATTTCAATTTAAAAAAAAAAATTTTTATTTTTATATTAGTTACGAACATTAAATTCTCAGTAAAAATTATATTATACTGGCCAGATTAATCTATCAATTGTATAATAATCAAAAATCAAATAAATTAATATGTAATAATTTTGTTGTCAAATCAGAGAATCAGACTAAAAGAATAGGAACATATATCAGTGTAGGAGCTCCTTAAACATGTTCGTATAATGAATTTATGTACACTAGTGAATTGTATGTGTATCAGGGGATCTATAAAAAAGTAGGAAGTTGGAGGTTCACAGTTGGGCGTCGCGCTGGAGAATTTAATATATTGTATATATATATATAAAAAATTTCTTTGTGTTAATATGGAAAAGTGTATATTCTTATTATCTTTTTTAAAATAAGAGTGAGGGTTCAAGCGCGTTTAACTTTACTTACCATCTTACGGACGAAATTACCCGATCTTACCCGGAGTTAAAAAAGTTTTTTTTAGCAAATGGTCTCTGTGTGTGTGTGCGTGTTTGTTTGTATGTGAACAGCATGGCTCAAAAATCAAAAACCGCAGAATGTTGAACTTTATATTCGTTTAGGTATCATCATGTGATCTGACCATACGTTATCTGTCAAAATTTCTTAACCGGAAGTACCACATTACTAATGTTTTTTTTACTTCTTTGCAATTTTCTCAAAAACGGCTCCAACGATTTTCTTCAAACTTGTTATATCGACTACATATACAATGAGCTGCAACTATATTTAAAACATTTCTCAGGGAAAATTCATTTAAGGACAGTTATTGGCGAGGGGTGGGGTTAGGTTTTCAACTAAAATGGTATATCAGTTTATTAGACAATTCTATCATCTAAATAGAGCTAATTAGAAATAAATATGTTGTTGAAATTCCGAGTTTGAAAAAATCGGATAACCGGAAGTGCGTTTACTTTACCACTTTGCTAAATGATTTATTCACTTTTTCGAAATTTTCTCAAAAATGGCTCTGACGATTTTTTTGAAACTTCGTACATAAACTAAACATACAAAGATCTACAACTTTTATCTAAAACATTTCTCTGGGAAATTTCTTTTAAGAGCACTTTTAGGGGAGGGGTGGGGTTAGATTTTCATCAAAGTGCTATCCTAGTTCATTACACAATTCTATCATCCAAACAAAATTAATGAGAAATAAATAGATGGCCAAAATTCTGAGTTTCAAGAAAATAGTAAACCGGAAATGCGTTTTTAGTGAACAGTTTTTTCAGTTTTCGATGAATTTCATTAAATTTGGTACACAAACTATAAAATTTGTCAGTTATAATTTTGAGAACTGGAGTAAGAGAAAGCTGTGTGAGTGTTTCACACCAGATTTTTTGTGATGTGATGTGATGTGCCTGTGCCAATGTGTGAATTTTTTTTATATATTATATTTATATTTATAAAAATTTGATGTTGGTGTTGGTACTTAAAACATCGCTAAGATATATGACCCAGCAAAGAATCGATGCTAACTCATTGTCATTTCCTTTGAACCGAAACACTTTATTTAGATAATAAAAATTTCCAATAAGTTAACCACTTAATTTTCGAACTCAAACGGTACACCTCTTTTTTTCACAGTTCTTCTCTGGGTGAACAGTGGCCTATTTATTGTTAATTTAAGGTATTTAATTGTAGGGGAAGGAGGCAAGTTTTTACCTGGCTCCTGGCCTACATCATGATTTCCATCTAGCGCAATAATGATAGGTAATGTAATTAAAACCACCACTTATCCAAGTCAGGAGCCGCCACTGGCTGTTGCAACATAGTTTTATCTATGTATTTATATAAAATATAAAACAAAATTAAATCACAATATTTACAGTAACCAATAAGTGTGGGCCAATTGTCTCCATTCAGATAACTAATACACTAATTAAGAAATGTTGGCTAAACCATTCATTTCTGTTATCATTTAACTTTGGGCAAATTAGCTACAAAATGATAACCATTTTCTTTATCACAATCATGGCATAGTACTTTATGTTTTTATTTACACTTAAATTCATCAAATAAAGCATTTAGTAATATAATAATAAAATTTTTAATTTAACAAATACGAAAAACAATTACAACTTACTTTATCCAACGTTGTCCAAATACTTCCTCTTTTTTTTTAAGTAATCTGTCTATCATCCCAACTTTAGCTTCTGCTACAATATCATGTATATTCCATGTGATTGGACATTGTAATTCTTCAAAATAGTTTTCCTTAATACCTTCCATAACTGATGGGGTAATTATTTAGTTTAGTGCCCCCAATATGGCCGACCACTAGATACAGTAATCTTCTCACTCCCACTCTTCTGTCACAGTCAGTATGAAATCCATGACATCGATAGTATCGATTTAACCATCTATCTTCTTACTAGTGATGGGCAAAACGACTCCGCCATCGGATTCGTTGGATTTGAATCGGTTCCAGGATCGGAACCGACTCCATAAACTCGTTCCACGGTTCCTTTTCCTTCAGGGTTTTTATTAAATTTTTTATATGTAATTAACTTCATCAGTTAGTAAAAAATTGCATTATAGGATAACGCAAAGGTTTCGTTCAGAACCGTCAATCGAAAGTGGAAATAACGGGTTCTAAATTTGTCTGTACATAATTTTTGTGGATCCCTACAAGTAAACACCTGGGAATGGCAAACGAAAATATATAAGCGGGGCCTTTTCCATGAAACTGGGTTCGCAAATACAGTTTGAGAGAATAAATACATAAGGTGTAATTAAATATGTCCTTTAAGGACGGAAACTCCAGCGGGCATAGTCTTACTTAGGGACTACCCGAGCTTCTCCTAAGTATGGAATTATAATGGTAATTCCTAATGGTAGTGTGTAGTAAAAAAAGCTGGTCCCGGCTCTCATGTTAGAAACAGATTTTGTATGTTAAAAGAAAAATAATCTATTAAATATTAAAATATTTATATAATTAATTATACCAAAAAGTAATCATGCACTTGTGCATTCAATTTAAAATTTAATCATTTATTGATTGAATTAATTTTTTAATCTAATTTAATCAATTCAATTTTGAATTGTTTAATTTTTAGTTGTGGAAAACTGATCTGTTGATTAAAAATTTAATTTTTAGTTACAACTAAACCAAATTTTACTATTGAATTAATAAGTAAAGTTTGGGCGATTAAATTTTTAATTTTAGTTATGACCAATGATAGTTTTTTAAATTTGATTTCTTATTTGATCGTTTGTAACTTAACACTGGCTCCAGCTCGGACTCTGACCAGTAACTGAAATCTGATTAATATTTTTAGCCTCCTCCACCTTCCATACTCACTTCTCATGCCCTTTAGAAATATTTTTTCATGAAATGAAACTTCATGTATCTCATTCATTTGTTATATATTTTTTTAGAGTGATTGTAACTTTTTTTTATTATTTTTCTGATTAACATTTCAAATAAACCTTGTAGAATATTTAAAAAATAAAATATATAAACGTAGAGAGCGATCTGGTGTTAGTAAAGTGAAGATGGATTCAGTTACAGGCACCATTGCCTTTGGAACGAGTTCGTGGAGTCGGTTCCATTTCAAGCGTTTCTATTGGCTAGATTCAGTGATTTGATTTATTCGTTCACTCCGGAACCAAATAATCTGAATCAACTCCGGTTTCGGGTCCAGACGGTTCCAGGGATTCAACCAATGAGAGTGCCCAGATTGGAGTCAGATTCAGAAAGTCGTTCCAAGTTCACTGCTGCCTGTAACTGAATCCATCTTCCCTTTTCTAACACCAGATAGCTCTCTATATGTATATATTTAGAAAAAATATTATTAAGTTGAATATAATTTTTTGTCGAAATATAATTTATGCTTCTATGCAATGGAAATAATTCAGTATTAGTGTATACTGGTTATTCAATCTATGAAATATTGACCGTAAAAAATTATACTAGGAATTCACTCCCACCGCCCAACCATCTGTATTTTAAGCTCACCAGGATTGTTAGTATGGTTTGAGGTTACAAAATATTAAGTTAGAATCCTGTCACTGGTTCTTTCAACATGGCCACAACTCAGTTTAATACTTAATTTTCGTGCTATACCTGCCTTAATTTAATTTTAAATAATAAAAATTTCATTTAATTTTGCTGGAATCAGTTTATTTAAAAATAGGGATTTGAATCAACTCGTTCCGCTACTGGATTCGTTCCAGTGAACCGACTCCGCTCGAACTGTCCCATCACTACTTCTTACAGCCATGAAAGTAATAATATACAGATAATGACAGCTATATTGATACAGTAGTCAGAATGTACATTCTGTGCTTAATCTATACCTACATGTACTTCTTTTTGAACAAGTCTATATGAATATATTTGGCACAATTAGCTACTTGCTATTAAACAGTAGCATTTGCTGTATCTAAAGAAATTTAGTAGAATAATATAAGTATCAACTTGTTGCGAATTTCGTATTCATACACACTACATATACTCATTCATTCTCTAATAATTGTTTACTATTTCATCTCTACAGACATTCACTTGTAAAATTACATTGAGTTTAATGTTTTCTATCATTTTTGGTGGGTCTAATTCAAATTTAAACGTGAAAATGCGAAGAGGTAAAGACACGAGTAGTGAAATTCGTAAAATCAGAATTGAAAATAGGAAAAGAGGGAAAAGTTAGCGTGAAATTGAAAAATTAATAAATAAAAGCCATGCTATAGTACAAAGGATTATTAACCGATACAGAAATGAAAACAGAATTGAAAATAAGGCAAGAAATTTAAATAGAAGGTTGCTCAGTAATAATGATGAACAATTCCTAGTAAGAAAAGTGAAAGAAAATCCTAAAATAAGGGCCCCAAGCTCAGCTGTGGAGATGAGTTCTAGGTTGGGAAGGAATATTAATCCTGTGACTGTTCGTAGAGCCCTCAAAAGAAATTCGTTTTATCCAGCACATTATGACTACTGTATGAATATGACTGTCATTAACTGTATTTATTCCTTTCTTCTTACAACAATTTCCACACCACCTTGCGGTACGTGCCTGGCGCGCTTCGCTTTGTTATTAGGTGAGCGATCACCAGGGTAAATGAGCTATTTAATAATTACAATCATTCATCAGTTAAAAATTAGGGATTCCAAGTTAATCTATTTTGGGTTTTACTTTAGTAACTCATTTCTCCTAGTTACACTATGACAAATGAGCTTATATTCTTTTTTTACAATTAAGCAACAATTACAATTTGAATTTTTTTTTTTTAAATGAAGTTTAAAACATTCTACATCTATTTTTGGGATTTTAATTTATTTGCAAAGGTGGCCAGAAGGACACGTTTTTTCAACCAGTAAACACCCGTGCCTCTGCAAAAACGCGATGACTTCCGATTCATCCGGGGACATACGAAGAGCTTTAGCTAATTTGTATTCACAGTTATCGCACATTTGTTTATTGTATATGAAAAGAAATACCAGTGAAAGAAAAACAGGAAGGTATAAATGTAAAATAATCAGATAAAAGTAAAATGTAAGATATAAAGGAGAACTGTAAAAATTTGTCTGCAAGTGTATTGGAGCTCTATACAATCTGCACTGATAGCAGAGTGACCGTTAACGGCAAAATTTTTGATTTCCTCTTGTATATGTGTGTGTGAGATTTTCAAAATCAAAAGTGGGGGTAGTGTGCAAAGAGAAAATTATAGCAGACTGACCGTTAACGGCTAATATTTTGATTTCCTTTTGTATGTGTGTGTGAGATTTCCATGTTCCAAAGTGGGGGTAGTGTGCAAAGATGAAATTAAAAGAAATAAAATAAAAAACATGAACATATTTTGTTTACTTGAAATAACTGCTTTTATTGGGGCCCCCCCAAAAAAATAAATAGCGAAAAGTGGAAATTAAAGTGACACATATAATTTTTTATTTAAAAAAATCATAAGAACAGTATGTGTTCAGTCGTCATACGCCTTACACCGAGCGTGCGCACTTCCGCCCGAGCGTGCGTGCGCGCTAATCCTGGCCGTGCCTTAGCACTCATTTCCGCCGTTAATGCATTCTGAGAATTGTTTCCTGCTTCCCCAACCTCCTGCACCTCCTCTCTCCCATCCCCTTTTCTATTTCGCCATCTGGCCACACTCTTTCCCCCTGCTTCCTATGCCGGCCAGCCCCCTTTTTCGTCCTCTCTTGCTCACTTGCTCCTTATACCTCGCCTAGTGAACGTGTGTTTGCCGCTTCTTTCGAGTGCTAGTGCCTTTACTTCACCTTAATAATTTAGTCGCCGTATTCGCGCCTTCGAGTTCAAATTAATTATTTACTGTCTCCGTGAGACCCAAGAATCTTCTTCCCTCGCCATTTCTAGTGCTCGCCTCCGTGGCGCGGTGGTCACTAAAGGCTACTTGGTGGCTTTCATCTGCTTCACCGCCAAACCGCGCCCCGTCATCCAACCCATGGGCAACCTCCCCGCTCAACGCGTCACCTCCGCCACCGCCTTCACCGTTACCGGCGTTGACTTCGCCGGCCCATTCGCCATCTCTAGTGCATTTTTATTTCGCCTTAATAGTGAATAGTTACACGCGCCTATTCGCTCGCCCAGCCGTATTCATTTATTCATCGCATCCGCACCATCGCCTTCAGGTGACTCACTCACCCTCCGCGCCTGGGTTCGTCTAGTGCCATCAGCCACTTCACCCGCTTCCACGAAGCACTCTAACTCCCATTCCTCTCTCCTCAAATCTTTCTTTCGCCAAACTACACACATACATACGCACACCTGCATTCACACTGATTCACACACACACCCACCTCCTCCTTCTTCAGTCCGCCTATCACTTCAGCGTCACGCCTTCAACTCATCATTCACCACAGCTAAGGGTAAGTTTAATTTCTTTGGACTTCTTTTGCACTTCCGGTGCACTATTCTCCGTCTCGCCTCGTGGCGTACTTCCACCACCGCGCCGCGGGTGTCTGCCGCGCAGACAGTATGATTTATTAATCTAAAGTAGATACCCGTCAGCTTAGGGCTCCTTTTTCAAGTCTACTAATGAGTATTGCTCAGACCTACCAGTAAAACACATTACTGAGAATAACAAACATCGTGATTCACTATTGTAACAGTATGCAACCTAGGGAGTAAATATGAAACTAACTCAGATTAAATAAGAGCAAGTAAAAATAAAAATGCATTTAATTTTTTAGGTATATTTCATATATTCTAGGAATATCTATCCAGATTAAAGAACCATCTATTTTGTAATATCATGTAAATCGCTTTCAACATTACAAAATAATATTTGTGTGTATATTAATTTTTGTCAAACAATTAATGAACATAAATTCCGCCCTATTTTGTATCTGAAATAAATAAATAAATAATAATATTTATTTGTGTGTACAAGGAAAAACATCATTAATAATGGGCATAAATTGTTTACAACAGAAAAAGGCAGACAAACAAATTCTTGAAGTGAAGAAGAAGAATGTTTATTTAAATAAAAAGTATGGTCGAATTGCACCATTTTATTGTAGATTACTTACGATACGCATTTCAAAAATTTACTAAAAATTGACGACGTGCCTTCATCAAATAATGTGGACTTAATTTCTGCTATTAAAATAATTGCTAATACTATTGATATGATAGGATCGATAGTGTTTATCGAGGTCTTACATCATCAAGGCCAATTTTTTTTTTTAATTTGAGAAGAATTATAGTAAAACGAAATTCTTAATAGATAAAACTAAACAGAAATAAGCTAAATCCTAATTTATTGACTCTGGATTACATAAGGTCATAAATGATAGAATCGAATGCATATCACTTTAAATAAGCCAGTATTTAAACAAGCCAGATTATTGTCCACAGAAGGCAAGATTGATCGCTATGCACTACGAATGATAGAAAAATGGTAAGAGAATCAGAGAATTCTAAACCAGAATTCGTACAGAAAATGAATTCTAGGAATAACAAGGCTCTTTTATTTTAACAGTTTTCTCTCATCTGAATATCCCCCGGTGAAACTGAGTGTGAAGATCTTGAGTCTGACTTCTCTAAAAGTTGCTGAATTCTATTACCCTGAGAAAATTAACACAGCGCATAAAAACATTTTTTAGGTGATGATGTGAGACATTGTTGGCTGGAGATCTTTAGGTTTATTACTTTAAAAGTGTGGGTTAAAGCAAGTTCTTCAATAGATTTTATTATTAAGTATATTTATACATTGTCAGAGAGACGTACATACGTCAACAACACCTATACATTTTATAATGGTGGACAGGAGTGAACATTAATATTTGAAAATATTTACTATGCATTCTAGTGGGAAATATAGGAGTTACTCTAGTAAAGTTACTCTCTCACCATACATTCATCACAAAATAATTCACACAAATCCCCCATCTCTACATTTATCTATATTAGAGGCAATTTTTGCACGTCATAATGTTGTGTAGAAAAAGAAGGTCCATAAGTACTTAAATTTAAAAGTAGTATTCTTTAAATGTAGGAACATTAATCTTCAAACCCAATTCCGCCAAAATAAACTTAATTGAAAACATTTACAGACTCTAAGAAAAATTACGTCTTAACTGAGCTCTGATATAATAAAAGTGCTAAAGATTTTTACGATGAGATCACAAAAGAAAAACTGCATTTTGAAATATATTTTACTTAATGTGATATTTATTTTTTTATTTATTTTGTTGAAATTTATAACTGTAAAAATAGATACCACAAGTAAATATGGTGATAGCGAATACAGTAACAGGAAGTTTAGACTGCCATTGATGGTTTCCGTTATCACACTCCGTTATCATGGAACATTATCTAAAAATTAAAATTGATAACTTCTTTTTGGTTCAAAAAGAACTCTTCAATGACCGCCTAGAACTAGATCATAATAAACAAAATAATCTAAAATATATTTGAAAGTTGGAAATATTTGTTTTTCTTTGATTTAAGATCGATCAAGAATATTTTCAATTTGCAAGATTTTTCTTCTCCATGTGAACTTAGCGGAATAATTTTGGAAAACAATCACAAACGAACGAAAGATTCCTTCTATACTTCTATTTTGAAAATAATTATTAATAATTTATATTTTTACACGATCATCATAAATTACAATTATTTAAAAAGAAGAATTTAGCATTGCTCTATATGAATGTCCTGAAATAGACAAAACATTGGTATGGTTTTTGGAACATAGACAAAATACTGTTGCTTATATTATAATTTCTATTTCCCCGTTGATTGATCATTGACATTTGCAAACCAATTTCTTGAATAAGAGGTAAGGTTTACAACATTTGGCAATATCTGCAATTGTGATATCACAGCACAATCTCAGATTCAGATGAAAGTTTTTTAGTTTTGGGAGCAGAGGATTCGCCGCCCCTTATGGATAATTGAGTAGAAATCAATTTTTATGATTACACTCATTAATTGCAATATTCAGTTTCCGTCCTGTCGGGCTAAATTTTTAAGTTGTATTCTTTTAGTTTCTTAAGTACGGATTGCAAGTGTTTTAAATGTTCGTCTAAGTTATCTGAGAATATTATAATATCGTCCATGTAAACCAGAACATTAGGTATTTTGGAGAAAACTTGTCCAGTCTCTGCGGAAACAGCTTTTTTTAAGGACTGATTCTGGCACTACTATTTGATGGAAGTCCTAGGTCACTGGCCCAGAAGTAGGTAGCTTTTCCAAACTTTACAAGTAAACCATATAATCTTTCTCAATTACTATGTACAAAATAATAGGTTTCTGTGTATGTTACTTTTCTCTTCAACTTTTTGAGGAATTCTTGCGTTTTAACATTGTGTAATATGCTTAATCAGAACTACTCTATGATTGTGAATTAGTCTGCCGGTTTACTTTATTAGGATCATATCGAAAATACCCAAATTAATTTTGCGACTTATAAGTACAAGTTTAGGATTTTAAATGCTAACTATAGAGAAAGAAACCAGTTGCTGATATTATATTATTGCTTTCCACAAATAAACCATTCCAGTTTTGATATTTATTTCCTTTTTTTTAGACAAAAGAAACTGGTAGAATGAACTCTGAAATTTTCAGAACTGGTGCTAATATTTCCTCATCTGTCTTTGTTTTTTTGCTAGCTTTTCGCGGACAGTGTCGGATACAGTAGTTCAATCTGCATCTCTAACATTAGCACTAATATTGGTCTTGAATTATTTCAAGGAGACATACATAAGAATATTTTCGGATGTTATTTTATTTTATTCATATTATCAGATTGCACAATAAACTTTCCAGCATCAAAATGATTTACATTTGTTATAAATAAAAAATAAACAGAAATAAATAAAATTCTGATTGGTTAATTATGCATAATTTAAACATTTTATGGTGCATTTCTATGGTGCTGCTTATATAACATAAATAAACAAATTATTTAAACAATTAAACATACATTTTTTTGTTAATGCTTGAAATTATTGTAAATATTCTCACAAACTCTACAAAATTGAAATTTCATTTTCTTTATAAAATATAATATGTAGTTGACAAATAGTAAATGATAAATATATTTGTAATAATTATTAACAATGACAAAATATAATGCAATACATCCAATGGCAAGTATTTTTCTAAATTTTTCTTTCAAAACTGACATTATTTAAAAATAAATAAATAAATTATGTATTATTCATATAAATATTCAAATGTATTACATAATATGTTAAACCTTTATTTATAAATTCTTATAAGAAAATGTATAATAATTTATAAATACATAATGATAAATAATTTATACAAACTTTTTAACCAATTTTATTCTTATTAACTTTATATAAATAAATGTAATATATGTTCAATTTTTATGCAAAGAATTTACATTATAATTAAATGTGATTTTGAGAGAAAAAAATTATTGTTTTCAAGTTATTAAAGAAATGTTGCATTTAATTTGTTTCAAAGCAGTTAAATTACAGTAAAGAAAGGAAAGATAGCCTGATGAAATGGTAAATTTAAAGCTTTCTAATTTTCAGAACGCACTCTACACTATTCTTTACAATTCTATTCCGTTTATTTCATTCCTAAAAAATAAAATCAGTCTAGTAAAATGCACAAACATAAACTACATTCAATTGGTAAACCAACTATTTCTTCTAAATGTAGTAGAATCATATATATATAATCAATCTTTTATTAAAGAAACCATTGAAAAACATTTTTCTACACAAAATGAGAGGAATCGGGGAATAGGTTGCTAAAGTTATAATTTCATCAATATGACATACCATGAGAAATTAATTTTTTAATTGATTAATTGAAAAAATAACCAATTGGTTAATTGATTTAAAATAAACAAGTTCTGCTAAAAAATATACTATTTAGGCGGTAAATGCCGAAGAAAAGAGTACAATTATTATAATTCTATTGTATTATATACTGATAGTCAATCAAGCTATACAAATGTGAAAACAAATTAATCATATTTCTATATAAATATAAATCAGTGTAAAATGCAATAAAATATAATTACTAGGATGCAGAAGAATTGTCAATAGATACAATTTTAATGCAAAACACTTAGGTGTTCATATTAATGAGAGTCTCTTGAATTGACATGCTTGAGTAGCCAGTCAGTTAAACAAAATAGGTAGGACGCTTCTGGACTTCTGTGTCAGAATTGTGACGTTGGAATTTGGAAAACGGTGTACCCATTAACTAGGTGAGTGTTCCTGTTTCCTCAATAACAGGTTTTGCAGCATATTTGGAAGGGCATCATTTCAAGGAAATGCTTGGGGAATTTGAGTTTAAGGATATAGTCTTGTCTGTTCCTTTCCAAAGGAAATAAACGCCATTATTGGCTTACGTCCCGCCTCTTCGAGCACACATAATTAAAAATAACAGAACTTCTAATTATAACATTCAAATCTCTAAAGTATGTTAAAGAAATAAACGTGCAGATATTTTATGAAATATAATTTGTAATTATAGCTCCAGAGTGCTATGGCTTGTATAATTTATTTATTCAGAGTTATAATTTTCAATTCATCAAAGCAGATCAGTAAATAATTATTTTTTTTTTGACAATTATAATTCTTTATTTTTTAAATTATTATTTAATAAATATTTTCTATGAAATTAATTTTGTAAATTATCTATGTTTAATTATTGTAATATGGTAATGTACATAGTACATCATTTGGGCTTTAATGTGTTGTTATTATCGGAGATATTCTCTGTAATATTTGAATATAAAAAATATAGTTTCTTTTTTTTCTTACTGGAACAATGGCCCTAGAAATTTAATATATAAATATATACTGTAAAAAAAAAAAAAAAAATGAAATATTAAATGTTAAGAAATCAAAATAAAAAGCAATAAATGATTCTACTATTGTAAATAAAAATAATATTTAAAACTATGTAAATAGTAATATTACAATTACTGGTATTAAAACTCTACAAAATTATATGAAATTCAAATACAGTTTTAAGTTAACAATTTCATTAATTATATAAAATCGAAATTAAACATGAAATCAAAAAAACAAAATTATACGTCACATAATTAATTAAGAAAAAGAATTAAAGACATTTTTTTTTTTTTAAAAAAAAAAGGGAAAATAAACGCTTTAAATAATTTTTAAAATAGAACTTACGAAAATTTCTTCAAAAAATATAAAATATAAATTAATAAAATATTTATAATAATAACATATAATATGTTCAAGATTCATGATCAAATAACAGAAATGATTCCATTTTATTTTGTAATAAAAAAAAATAATAAAAATGGAGCCGTTTCGAAAAAAAACGTTGGTCGGAAGAGAAATACTTCAGTTATATATCTTTAGAGTTACTATACGAGTACTTTATATTGTAAAATGATTGAACTAGAGATTTATGATAGCGTGATTGAGATGAGAGTATGATTGGCGTGACACACTGATTGGCAGAGTGAAAATAAGTAGTATGTTGGTGGTGGTTCAAATAATGATCCCTACATTAGAGTTACAACCTCTGAACTAACCATTTCTACTCGAAGTTCTGCTACAAGCCTCCTCTCTACAAACTTGAGGGAGAATTGCAGTGAACATGGGTTGGGGACTGATTTCAAGACTATTACAATATTATAAATCAAAAAATAATATTAAATTCTACAACATTTTGTAAAGCAGTTACCGTCCACATTTCTCACTGTAACTTTGATTTAAACATGAGATGAACATTTATGAAAAAAAAATATATATTATATTTTGCTTGATTTTACAAAGTTTGCATGGAACAAAGTTCAGAATCCATCTGTCGATTTACAAGACGATGAATTTGGACTGGCAACTACTGGAAAGGAATAAAACTTGATAGAATTATCATGTGATACTTCATTAAATAGTCGACTTTTGATTGAATGGAAGTGAAGACAAGTAAAGCAATGCAAGTAATGCTGCCATTCATAACATCATTTTTATGCAAAAGGGGATTTTTTTGTAATAGCTAAAATGAAATGAGAATATCAAGCCCGGTTAGCAGTAGAAAAAGAGTTACTAGTAGTACTCCCCTCAATATAAATTAGATTTGATAAACTTGGTGCTAATAAACAAGCCATTACATTAACTGTCTCTAATTTTTCTCTTCTTTTACTGCAGAGTATTGAATATCCCAATTAAGCAGCGATGCATCCATTTTCTCGACTTATGAAACAGGTCTTATGCGAGTATTTTTTTTGGTTTACATCGGACTTACTGTCATCTTTCCATACACTGCCTCTATCTGAAAAGTCAGATACACTACCTGAGGCTTGCTTCAGATAGGGTCTGTTGCATTCTATGTTTAGTTCATCTACGTATAAGGTTTACCGTAACCTACGAGTTTGTGGCCTCTGCTTGAATTCTGGATGCGTTTATAAAGAAAGGATGTAAATTTTTTCTAATTTCACGGTCTGCTGAGAATAATTCTAACTAATTTTTATATTTGAATCCTGCAATTTTTTACTATTTTCTGAGCGCGTGCAATTTAGCTTTAAATGTACTCATCTCAACCGCATTTACTTGCAAAACCTAATTTTCGCACGCTATTGATACCTGAGCTGTCGATGCCAGTTTCCAGTTTCAGACCTATTACCTTAATCACATTTTCCTTTAGTTCGTCGTAACATTCTTATTCAGGTCCATCAACACTATAAATTATTATATTGTTTTCTCTTCCTTATTCGTTAGGTAAGTTATTTCTAATTGGTGATTTTTTAACTTTCTCTTAAACTTTTTTATTTTAATTTTTAGTGAGAGTTAAATCAGCTGTTGGTTTCATGAAATTTTGACTCACTTTCGAAAAAGATGTTTTAATTTCAGTCATATTTTGGGAGTTCTTAATATTATTTTTTGTTTCTATTAAAATCACTAGTAATAACTTCAACTTATTCAGACATAGTGTATACTCTTATTAGTTTAATAACTACCAATAAAAAACAAATTTGCAAAAATTATTGAAAACTTTCCAATACTGATATTGGATAAAAACATTTAACTGTTTTTCAATAGAATACCTGCCCATATTTTGTGGGCACTACCAACTCATTCGGCAGCCATTACTAACTTTGAAACCTACAACCTGTGCCCAAACTTTTAAAATCTATGAGTGCATTTTTAGATTTTCAAATGTTTTAATTAGGCTGCTTGAAATATATGACGTGATTTTTTAAGTGAATAGCACATTGTGACATAGTGTGAAAAGATTTCATCATCCCGGTACGGTTAAATACAAAAAGAGAGGGTCTATACCCGAACTTAAAATTATATAGTTGCAGGGGATTTATTGTGATTTATACACGAAAGATTTATTGTGCCCCCGGACTCTTCTCAATACACTGTCGGCCTCTGAGCAGTGTTCTCTAGCTACACCACACATCACTATCAGACAACACTATCTATCACACGACAGTGAAGATAGTAGAGGATCTTAGGAAGAGAAAATCTATCGACAGCATGCTGGATTCTCACCCGGTACCTCCACGTTGCTCTAGTCCAGCGCGATACCACTGAGCTAATCCCTACCTTCTCCCTTGGCTTACGCCGATCAACTAGGGGCGGAGATCCTAATTTTTGTACTGTTTGTACTTGTCTGTAAAGTGTTCAGTGTATGTAGTTAAAGTGTATTGTGTACTGTACTGACGAAGTGCATCGAGTACTGAGCTGTGGTAACCCTTTACAGACAAGTACAAACCCCCTCCCCTTGGGGGGAGGGTCCCTACTCTCCAAGAAACTGCATTCAACAAATACCAGGTGCGATAGTATTTCCTATCTTAGCCGATATATTTAATAATAACTCACATATTAGATTCCAATTTGGATTAAACAAAACGATCATAATCCGGAAACCAGACAACACTTTAACTTATAACTGGTACACGAAACCGACTTACTCAGGACGACTTCTTCACTACTTATCAAACCACCCTTTCCACCAAAAAATCAACACTGCAAAAAATTTAGTGAACCGTGCTATTTCACTCTCCAATCCCACCTTTTACAATGAAAACATCAAAAAATCTAGGAAAATCCTGTCCTCCAACGGTTACCCTTCACACTTCATAAACAAAATAATCAAAAAACCACACACTAGTAATTCCATCAACATCACGATCACAGATCTCTTACACACATCCACTCTCTCTCCCAAAAAATAAACAAATCCCTTAAAAAACATATCCCCAACCTCATCACAGGCTTCACCACCACTAATAAACTTTCCAAACTAAAAGACCCTATCCCTAAACTCAACAAAACACACACAGTATACAACATCAAATGCACTACACCACTTTGCAATGCCACGTACGTAGGAGAGAGCTCACAATACTTACACAAAAGACTAAAACAACACAAATATGACATCACCTCCAAAAAAATAGACAGCACAGTCCTTTCCAAACATGCATTATCCCCAAATCATTCCTTTGACCTGCAAAACCCATCCATTTTAACAACACAACCTAATCACACAAAATGCCTCCTGCTGAATCAATACCCTACAACCCAATCCCATAAACCACAAAAAAGACAAAGAAGTCATCTCATCACTCTACAACAACATCCTCCACTCCATAAAGTAGACATATTTGCATCCACCCAGCCCTTAGCGCCATAATCCTACATATTTCCCCTGCTAATTCCCTTTTCCTCCTATCTATCCATCAAACTATTCCCAATAATCCGATCCATATTCCAATAAGCTTAAAATCTTTATTTATTGAAAAAATTAATTAAAAGTTACATATATATAAATATACATGTTTATTATATTTGTCCTACTTCTTACTCCCTTCACTCAACAATTCCTAGCGGTACTCCCCCCCCCCACTCTTCGGTGTTGCTTCTCAACCTTTCACTGGCAGTACACTCTTAACCACAGTCATAATTGAACATGTTATAAGACCTACAAAATTTTCCCATTCTAAGGTCTGTAACTTTTCTACAATTTTTCTATACTACGTATCTGTATTTACCTTTGTATTTTGTTTTAATTGGTATACCATTACTACTTTTTCTTTTTATTGTTCTGTTGCTTTATTTTTTTTGTTTTGTTCTGTTAATGCTAGCTATATTTTTATGTATATTTTTTCTTTATAGATAGCCCCTGAAGAAGGCAAACAATGTTTGCCGAAACATCGGGTTATTAATAAAAACACTCAAAAGTTTTTTGGTGTTTTCCTTTGATACCCCCTGGCCTCTAACAGCCATCTAACAAATACATCTAATCATTTCTAACGGCCAACAATTGCTACAATTTGATTAAACAAAAATAGATCTAGGTCTGTTCCCAAGCAGATTAAAATTAATCTCTTTCTGTAAGGCAGCTAAAACATAATAAGAAAATCAAACGATAGGTTACTTTACTGTAAATATAAACAAATTATACATAAAGATTAACATAATATACATAATAAACACATTAAAAAATGTTTAACTATCTGAATAAGGAATAATCACATTTTATATTATTTCCTGCCAGGTCTGTCTGTGAATAAATAAGACAAACAATAAACACAAACATATTATTTAAAAATATTATTAATATAATTTTGGAATTTTCATTAGAACTTATTTGTATATTTTTCGTTTCTGAAGTTTTTCTATTAAATCTATTTGTACTTCCTCTTGTTCCACATCGGGATATAATGAATGAAATATTTCAAGCGCTTTTTCTAATTGTTTCAACTCATTTGCATTTTTATAGTTTCTCCCATAAAGTGTGAGTTTCACTTCATTGTAAACAACAGGGCATACATCAATTTTCTTCTGAATAAAAATGAAATAGCGACTCTACAAAGAAAAACTTGTTTAAATAATAATTAACATTTAGTTACCAATTATCAATTTTATTACAAATTACAGACTATAATTAAAACATAGCATCTATACTTAAAAATATTTACATTTAAATAAATTTAAAAAAAAAATTCGTGCTGTCCACCACACTCATTACTATCTCTAATTGCAATTTACAAAGTTATTATTGACAAATTGCTTTCAAGATTGTAATTTTTACTAAATTTATCTGACTTACATACACGCTGACAGAACCTAAACTAAAAATAATCTTTTAGATAAACGTGACCCTTCTCAGCTAATCCCAAAACCTTCCCTAAATCAATTTTCTCAGAAAAATGGTTAAACAGTGTAATATAGATTTGTCTGTGGCCATTCCTAGTTTTATCCCATTTCTAACTAATTGCTGCCAGCCACTGGAGGAGAGAGCTTACGATCATTAGTATCTGATTTTTCAAATTAATGTAAGTGGTATTCGAGAATTTTCATTATATCGTTCTAATTATAAAAGAGTGGCTTGGGTGAGAGCGCTTATATCAGCATACTTGTAGTAACTGAAACTTGAGAAATCGTTGAGTGCTGCACACCAGATTTTTTCCCTTGCTGCTAAGCGGAAATATTGCGATAATGTAAAAATTTTAAAATCAAGTTTTCACAAAAAGTACAATTTTTGGGTCCCCCGAATAAGATAATGATTTTAGCGAATGATGTGTGCATGTATGAATGATAAATACATTTTTATTCGTACAACAAATAACGGAAATGCGGTGTGTTATCACTAAGCTATTGTAATAATTGTAGCCAAAAAAAAACTCTTTGTTAATATTTCAGACTTTTTTTTTTAAACACAAAAAGCCATATCTTAGTGAAGACAAAATAATCCTCTACTATTTTCTTCAGTTTCAGATAGTTGAACATTTTGCTGGCTGATTTATTCTGTTTCTCAGCATGGCAAGGAAATGTAAGCGCACTTGTTGCGGCATCTTTGAATACAAGTTATCTATAAATTAGTTTGCGATGAAGGTGTTTAAAATACAAAATGCTTTTATTTGTTCTGCCTATCAAATTTGTTAGAAAGGAAATCTCAGAAATGCAGCCACTATTGAACATTCAAGTACTGACATTTCACTAAAAGTTATAATGTCTAAGCTTACACTTGAGTCGAATTCTTTCAACCAATACCCAAATGAAATTCACGTTTTAATTTTTAGTAATTTTTATGGTTTTTGTGATTAATCTATGCAGCCATTGAAACATTCTAAAAAGAAATTATTTTCGTCTTTGTAGCAAGACCCCGAGAATAAACCAATGTCGAAAACATTATGCAATCGCAATATTCTATTTTGGCTAAAAAAAAAAAATTATAAATGCAATTAATAGAAATGAAATCTAATTAAATAAATAGCTCAAGTTGGAAGGAATTATCACAAGTAAGAGACAAGAATATTATAAAATAAATGAAATAAATTAAGTAATATTACTTACAAAATCTTCTCTTTTCATGTTTTTCTCTGAAGCCATGAAAAAATATTTTAACATTAGAGAAATATTATATTCTTGGAAAATATAATATCCCATTGCAAAAACATAAATTTGATAAAGATAAAGATCGTCTGAATATTTTGTTAAGGCTTCTTTAAAAATTTCTTCTGAATCGAATTTTATATCCAATTCGATTTTCTTATCAATTATGTTCATAAAAGCTCCATAACATCCAAATTTTGCAGCTATTTCTGCATATTTGAATCCATTTTGATCCTAAAAAAAAAAAAAAATATTATTGTATCAAAACTTAGGTCTTCTTTAGGGTTTCAGCCTTACAGAAAATAAGAAGCTGAGACTCCAATGGCAGCTATTTTTAGACTGACTCCAAATAAGCTTCGAGAAATGTACGGCGGGCCAGATCTGGTTGCATATGTAAGCTCGCTTAGATGGGTAAACCATGCAAACAGAATGATAAGCACAAGTATCCCTAGAAAGTTGAACGGGACGCCGAGAAGAAGAAGAAGGAAGGAAAGACCGCGATTGCAATGCCTGGATGTTGTAGTAGATGACTTAAAAACCTTGGGTATAAAGAGATAGGGAACACATGTCTGAGTGTTTGGAAGTGGTTGGGAAAACCCAAGACCCGAGTTCCTGACAGGACTCAGAGTCAAATTATTAATAATAACATTATTGTTCCTTGATATATATTAGAAGTAAAGCTCAACATGCTGGAGAAGTATTGTGTAGAAAATCTTCTCACAGTCAATACCGAAAAAACTGTCATCGTTCCATTTCATAAACGAGTCATCTGAATCAATCAAGACAGTCCCAAATTTCCAATTGCTTTATATATCTGGGAGTTCCACTGTCCTCATCGAGAAAATCCTTCCAAGCTAGTAAACATTTTGTTTCAAAATCACTAATAGCTAAATAGTGTCGTTAGATACACTCTAGTTAGATGTAAATCAGATACGGTCAACTAAAATTAAACATTTTTGCGCGATTTCAGAAAGCATCATGATAAAAAAGCTCAATTATCATTTTTTAAATCCACCTTCATAATGAACACGAGCATTACATAAGACGCACGTTACATTTTCCCTTATAATAACTGGTGCACGATTCAAATACAATAAATCAACTATGATCTTAAAAAGCCATCTTAACTCAACCAAAGTCAATCCTTGAGCTTTATCATTAATGAAGTCAAACATATCAAAGTTACGATCTAATTGTTCATAGTAGGAATCGTGTGCTGGAACTAACTTGTTCACAGAGCTTTTCTCTAAATTTAGTTTGTAATTTTGCTAATATAACGTTAAACAGCCTTGGCCAATCATTTACCTTGTTTAAAGAAAAATGCGAATCACATGAGAGTTCAGCAGACAATGCGTTCCAGTTTTTACCAATCAATGCGTCCACATTCACCGCGACCAACAATTTCAAGGGCGACTATTTTTGGGAGGCGATAATCAGGATGTTTATAAAGTTTGAAGATATATTTTTTTTTTTTTTATTGATATTTAAACCTGTTATTATAAAGCTTAACAATAGTAAATTTGTTGTACAATAGTACAATAGTAAATTAATTCATAGAAACAGGAGCGGAGAAGTCTCTCAGTAGTGTAATTCCGAGTAAGTTAATCACGAGGTCACTGACGTTTTAGTCTTCGTGTTGAATTTATAGGCTTAGTTACAGGATGCAAGTTCACGGACGAGAGGACTGAAATGAGACGATAAACTGTTGTGCAATTTGTTGTAACGTAATAGGATTTGTTGACAGACGCATGGTTTGGATTGTATGATTGGAGACAAAGAAAAGAGCTGAAACGATTTTGCGGAGGATTTTGGATTCGAGTGTTTGGATAGATTATGATTAGAACGTTTGGTTGAACCCCACAGTTCGGCGTCGTAAGCCCAAATAGGTTTAAGTATGACTTTTAGATTAGAAACTTGTTAGTAAGTGTTAGATTAGATCGTTTGTCAAGTAATTGCATCAGCATTTTGTAACGTTGAAGCAGTGCCTGTCGTTTGAGTCTGGAATTTGGGTTCCAGGTGAGGCGTCGATCCAAGTATAGTCCTAAGTAGCGAACGTTTTGTACTGGGGGATAAGGCTTTTTGTACTCTTTCACATTTCTATCGAATTATCACTGAAATACCATTGATCTTTGCCTGCCAATCTACCACCCTTCCTAAAAACAATGATTTTCGATTTATCTAAATTAGCTGATAAACTCCATTGTAAGCAGTACGTTTCCAGTGTTTAATGTTTCTCTGAAGACTGGCAGCATTATCTGCGACTAGTACCACGTCGTTAGCGTACATAAGGTTTTAATTACGGAGTTACCAACCCTCATGCCCGATTCCAGGGCAGCTGACAAATCGTCAAGATACAATGCCACTCCGCATTAAACCACTCCGAAATACCATCCATGCACCGCAGACTGTGAATCTTTGTAAAGAGACTTTAAATTTTTTATAAATTTAGTAGATATGGCAAGATTATAAAGTTTCAAGTTCAACGCATCTCTATCCACTCGGTCGAACGAAGGCAGCCCAAAAATCTACAAAGAAACGAAACCATTTTTTATTTTTCTGAAGAAAGCGAAGTTTAATTATGTTTATCGACGTAAAAAACACTATCAATAGCGGAATACGTGCGCCTGAAACCTGCTTGAAACTCAGACAGTAAATCTTTTGATGATATATAGGACTCGAGACGTAATAAAAAAAGACCAGACAAAATTTTCACAATAGTATCTATGCATGAGATACGTCCATATTTGGCGACTTCATTTATGTCACCATGTTTAAAAAAATTAAAATTATTTAATTAATTTAAAAATTTTAAAATTATTTAATTATAATTAATAAAAGAAAAGGTAGCTCCCAATTCATAAATATAGTTAAAAAATTGGAGTAACTTTCTATGAAGAATTGCTGGTAAAATTGCTTGTAAAACCGTAGCTTATCCTGTCACATGGCCGGGGGCTTTATTATTTTTTAATTTAAAAATAACAGCATCTAACTCATCCGATGTAAAAGGAGCATCCAAATATTCATCATAAATACTTGGTTCTGCGTATAAGTTGAACACTTTATCAAGGTGAAAATTAAGCAGATTAAGGAAATGAAACACTCATTAGTTTATAGAAATATTGCTGCCACAAACGAAATTCTTTCTTTTAAAGTTATTGACTAACTTCCAAAACGTTCTGGAGTCTTTACTAATTCCAGTTGACTAGCCGTAGAATTAATAAAATACCTCTTTTATATTTTTTTGTAATTTGCCTATATCCAATTCAGAGTAAGGTTTATTTTGTATTATTCACTTCTTTAATTGTGGTATTACTTACCTTTTTTTTTTTGTAATTGGTTTTGTAATAATAACTATTATTACGTTAATTATTTCTAAATATTTCAAATCTTATATTTCTTTTTTAATGGCCAAACTCATTGCTATGAAATGAACTCATTGTATCCTTAAAAGCAATAAAGTTTATATTGTATATATCAGGAGTATAAAGAAAGTATATTTTACTTACATCATCCAGTGCAAAATACATTCTAGAAGCAACATCGTTGCAGAAAGCATTATTTGGTGCTTCTTTTAAACACTGATTTATTGCACTAAAAAGTTCTTGTAAATCTTCACTCCTTATAGGCCTCTTCTTCCTTCTTACATCAGAATGTATTAACTTAAAAAGGCCGTTAATACTTCGAATCTTAATGTGGGTACATTTATTATTTTCATTAAATCTCAAGGCTTCTCTAGAAAAAAAAGAAAGTATAAATATTTTCAAAATCATTATGAATTTATTACGTACATTAACCATGATGAAATTAAAATCATTGAGTTACGGCAAACACAGGGTTGTTATTGAAATGAAAGATTATATCATGTGGGCAACTATACACCATAAATCGTATAGAAAATAAATTTAGATGTCGCAGAAGAAATAATGTAAACGGTTTAAGATGTAATTTTTCTTGTAGCATAAGAGAAAAAAATACTTTTTTTCAGCAAATCCCAATAAAGCAATTCTAAAGTCACAAAAATGATTACATGGTGGCTAAATTTATCCCATCCGTGACATTGATCACTTCTATGGTTAAGGTTCATAATCACGCTGATTGGAGTAACTTTTGTTGTGAGATTTGCTTAACTGTAACGCTCGATAGAAATTATACAGTGGGCGGTCCAGGAATGACAGTAGAAATAGATCAGAAAAAATTATAATAGTTAGAAAAGTAATTATAATAGTAAGAAAAGTATAATAGGGGTCGCGCAATTTGAGGCTAGTGAGTATTCGATTGTTCCGAGAGGGGCAGCAAAAGTGTTTCTTAGCGCCAGTTTTAAACCGACCGACTGCGACAATGATGTCAGTCATTCGTCACAGAATTTTGCCGGGTACAACCATAATCTCGGATTCCTGGCGGGGCTCGTAAGTGACCGTGATTGTGAGTACCTCAGGGTAAATCATTCCCTAAATTTTATGGATCCAAATTCCAGGGCGCCATTTCAAAATAAATATTGAGCATCGTAAGGAATGGTCCTATCTGAATTTAATTTTCCGGTCTTAGAAGGTAAAAAGAAACTTATAAAACCAATTCTATGTATATGCATGTTTGTATATTAAAATATTAATAAATAAAAGTTTTTTGTAAAATAAAATTTGATAATATTATTTAAATCATACAACTTATGGTGACTCCTGAGCCTGGGGTGCATTGCATCTACCACATACAACCCCCAACTTGACCGCCCATAATCAGGTAATGCACTGAGCAGGCTCCGGCGCCAATGACCACAGATGTTAACCCCATGAGAAAAAACGACATACCTGAACAGATTGTATGATTTTTTGTTGTATTCATCATTCAGCCACAATCTCTCTCGATAATCCATTTCTTTTCCATCTCTTACAAATTTTTCAGCAAATCGTATATATTTAGCATAATCTAAATAGGTTTGTGCCAAAAATACTGCGTTTTGAGATGTTCTGTTTTGTTTATAAGCATCTTCCATACAACGCAACTCTTCATCAGTAATATTCTCATCCGTCGTATAATGTCTTATTCTTCCTAGCAATATACCAACCATAAAAGACCATTCTGCTTCTTTGGGATTGTCTTTTAACGCTTCTCTTGCGAATTCCAAAGCATGATTTGAGCCTGCAATAATGCATATTAGAAATCATTAAAAAACAAAATCATCAAAAATCCGTTGCGAAACGTTCAAAAAATTTCCTCTTACTGTAGCCAAACAAATTATAATTGATAATAAGATGTTTATGGAGTTTTAAAGAAAAGAGAATTCTTTGTTGCTCTACGTTTCGGGTACCATTGGTGCCTTTGTTCAAGAGCTCTGAGCCTTTTTGACGCTGCCCTTCCTTCTCTCCAAAACTCTTTTCTTCCATCTTCAAGTAAGTAGATGATTTGTTTCTCACCGTTAATCCAGACCACATTTCCGCTATCCTTCAAACCTTCTACTGTCTATCACTCACGCATACAATTCACATTAGAAACTGAAAGAGACAACAAAATAGACTTTCTTGACACAGTCATCATTCGCAACCATCACAACACATTCACAAACAACTGGTTCACTAACCCACTTACTTCGAAGGCTACTAAACTTCCTTTCAGAGCATACTTTACACCAAAAAATGAACAACACAGAAAACCTATATAACCGTGCAATCCATTTATCGGACCTACCGTTCCACCAGTACAATACCAAAAAAATAATCCTGGTTAAAAATGACTACTATGTACTTCTAATTCTCAAAAATCTCCTGAAGAAGGGCACCAATGTTACCCGAAACGTACAGCAACAAAGAATTCTTTTTTCTTTTAAAAGAATTAAAATAAATATCGAAGGAGATGAGCTATATATGTTAGTTCTCTGCACCTTGAATATGCTCCTAGAATTTACATATGGTCGAGCGGGCAGCGCCTTATCAATTATTATAAATTGATTTTCTTCAATTTTGAAGTTCCGTCTACGCATTTAATGTAAAAAAAAAAAAAAATATGCTTACATAACCAAATAAGGTGGTAGAACCGTATTGTAATTTAGAAGAAAACTTAACTTTGCAGCTTCCCAGGGAAATTTAGTTTAGAAACTATATAAAGTATTTTTAGAAACTGGCGATCATAACGCCGGCCCACTTGGCTGTTGGCCATGCAATTCTTATTACCAACCTGGATTATGGAGTGGAAAGACATACCGGCATTTCGAGATTTTATTTTTTTGCGGGAACAAATAGCACGCTCCTTTTGGCAGGCGTGGAAGGGCGATTATCTGTCATCGCTGCAAACTCGCAATAAATGGACAAGGGAAAATCAAAACTTATATATCGGTGATATCGTACTATTGAAAGAAGACAGCCAACCTCCGAGCATTTGGCCTTTAGGGATCATGCTGCATGTCTACCCGGATCAAGAAGGAAGAGTTCGCGTAGCAGATGTGAAAACTAGCGAAGGAGTTTATCGACAAACTATTGCAAGGCTTGTATTGCTTAATGCTAATGAACCTTGAGGTTCATTCGGGGGGGCAGTAAATGTTAGAAGACAATTTATAATTACTAAATAAAAATCATATGGTTATATTAATGTTCTAAAAAATCAAGTGTATTTTTCGTTTGCAAAAAAATCATTGTACTTGAATCAGAAAAAAAGAGTAGGTATTTGCTTTCGTTTAGTACAATTTTCGTTGTGGTTATTCGTACTATTGCACTACTTTGTTTATGTACAATTCTATTTTTCAGTCTTTAAGTGTTTATTTTAAATTTATTCAGTCCATTCGATTAGACATTAAACTTACTAAGAATCAGTGCAACACACAAACAAACTACTTCTTCAGAGCATTGGGGAGTCTAAAGTACTTTCTTATTATAAGAAAACGTTCGCTTTTTGAGATCAAGTCAAATTTCCGACGTGTTTTTAGCAGAAATGCAGAAATGTTTCTGGCAGAGTGACGGTGTATGATGATGACTTCTAGACATAGAATTGAGTGATATGAGACAGATTACTTTAATGAGTGCATTCATAAAAATTTTTTCAACTTCTTATTACTCCTTAACTTCTACTTCCACAATTGGTGATAGCAGGATCACTTTTCCGTTACAACTAAAATCTTTACCGTTTGTGTGGGAAAGATATGTCACGCCTCATGTGACGGATGGATTTGACACAGCCTGGATATGTCACGGCAGCAATCCATTAGGCATTTATAACTTTTATCATTATTTTTTATGGCTAACCCGACTAAACGTTTGTAAACATTGCCATTTTTATAAAAGTACTAGCTAACTAACCCGGCCACGCTTCGCTGTGACTCAATCTGATTTTTAGGAAATTAAATAGAAGTATTAAAGTTAACATAGATTGACAACAAAACACATCATTCACATTAGAACTCTACTTTGCGTTGCTGTGCCCTGAAAGGAAAGAAAGAAAACATGTTTTTAACTGAAAGACTTTTTTTATTCTAAAGCTGGACTAGATTTTTTTTTTTGTCCGTTTTCTGCATAAACATATAGATCAGATGGTTTACCGACTGTGGAGCATGCGACTTATAATTGCCAATGATAGAAGCATTCGTTTTCTAAATTGAAACCGCACATTTGCAAAGTTTGTCTTGCGCTTTATTGATAGTCATAGCGAACGCAAACGGCATATCTGTCGCATGAATGG
Source organism: Triatoma infestans (assembly GCA_011037195.1). Lineage (NCBI taxonomy): Eukaryota > Metazoa > Arthropoda > Insecta > Hemiptera > Reduviidae > Triatoma > Triatoma infestans. The sequence goes on along the minus strand of JAAEAF010000983.1, from coordinate 15,988 downwards.
TATTCGTGGAAGTAGTACGAATTCACCTTTATGAGGTCCAATGAGAATTGTTGCTTCAATTAGATTATTTATCAATTTTTAAACTACTAATCGTTTACCATAGTATAACTTTGGCTGATTGATGTTTCGGAGTAATATAATTCGCACTCCAATTTTCAAATTTAGAATGTGAGGTGGTAATCCGGGAACATCGAGTGAATTAAGAAATTTTGTTGGAAAATTCACTATTTCACTCTGGTCCCCCACGGAGTCGATGAATTTGTGTGTCACTGTTTCACCTGCGATTCTGTTTAGAATGATGTTGTTCATATCGAGTACGTCGACATTATTAGCCGCTAGAATGGCTCTTCCGCTTAACTATGGGTAATTTTGATAATTTGTTTCGATACTTTGGAATACCTTGTCTACTAATTCTTCTTTTGAATGTACAATGTTCCAGAAATTAAATGGGCAGGTGCTTTTTCCCGTTTCTGGATTTACAGGAGCAGTGCCGTTACCAAGTTGAGTAATTGTCTTGGAAATATGGCAGCTGTTGGATCGTTTTGAAATTGAACCTCATATTCGTTGTTAAATGATTTTTTTTTTACTGGGCTCCAAAGAGTTGAATATTTCAGGCGGCATGCAATTTATCAGCTGGTGTTGAGCGAGGTATCACTGGAAGCGTTTACCTGAAGTCACCGGCTAGTAACACCAAAGCTCCACAAAATGAAATCTGATGATTTCGCAAGTCTTTAATGTATGGTCTAGAGCTTCCAATTACATCTTATGAACCACTGTACACTCATCCCATACAATGATTTTGCACGCCTAGAGAACCTTTCTCATTCCTGATGTTTTAGAAATGTTACATGTTGGGTTTTCTGTGAAGTGCATATTTAGTGACAGTTTAAGAGCTGAATGCGCTGTTCTACCTCCTTCAATCACCACAGCAGCAATACCTGAAAAAGCAAGTGCTAACCGAGTATGGCCGTTTGATCGGATTTTAGCTCGGAATTTCCCGTTTTCGTGGGAATTTCGGAATACAGGTACTTATAAGTAGTTGAGAAAGAGGTCCAGAGAGCGCGCCACTATCGCAACGCGTCTGAGTCTATTTCTGCCTACCTCGCGAAACGCTCGGAATTTCCCGTTTCCGTGGGAACTTCGGAGTAAAAGGTTTATATAAACACTCTTATATAGAAATGCAACGTTATGTAAAAATTTCAAGTCAATCCATCGACTACTTTTCGAGTTTTGCGGCCACAAACATACGGATGTTGAATTTTTATATATATAGATAGCAATTACATTAAACTGCAGTCGTGAATGTTTCACGCCATTTTTTTTTTTTTTTTTTACTCTTGTATTATTATTACCTGGTACGCCATATTCGGCAAAGATATTCGCCTTTATGCCAGTTATTGCAACTTTTTGTTCCGGAGATAACTCGGAATATGGTGGAATCTTTCCTCTTACCTTAAAAAATAAAAAGATTATTAAATACTTTTTTAATAAAAGATCGATAAAAATTCTCATGGTAACATTAAAACTTTTAGAAAGAAAAACTGTCATTTATTCGACAAAAGAGTAAAGTGGCACATTTAAATACTCGAGTTCTAGTTACTTCACTCAGAGATTTTAGTACCTATGGCAAACTGAACAGGTGAAAATACCTCACTCCTTCCTTAAATATTATATTTTTTATACAGCGTAAAGACCAATAAAAAAAATCTGGTGTGAAACACTCACACAACTTTCTCTTACTCCAGTTCTCAAAATGATAATTGACAAATTTTATAGTTTGTGTACCAAATTTAATGAAATTCGTCGAAAACTGAAAAAACTGTTCAGTAAAAGCGCACTTCCGGTTTACTAATTTTCTTGAAACTCGGAATTTCAGTCATCTATTTATTTCTAATTAATTATGTTTGGATGATAGAATTGTATAATGAACTAGGATAGCACTTTGATGAAAATCTAACCCCACCCCTCCCCTAAAAGTGCTCTTAAAAGAAATTTCCCAGAGAAATGTTTTAGATAAAAGTTGTAGATCTTTGCATGTTTAGTTTATATACGAAGTTTCAAAAAAATCGTCAGAGCCATTTTTGAGAAAATTGCGAAAAAGTGAATAAATCATTTAGTAAAGTGGTAAAGTAAACGCACTTCCGGTTATCCGATTTTTTTCAAACTCGGAATTTCAACAACATATTTAATTCTAATTAACATTATTTAGATGGCAGAATTGTCTAATAAACTGAAATAGCACTTTAGATGGAAAACTTAACCCCACCCCTCCCCCAAAAGTGCCCTTCAATGCATTTTCCCGGAGAAATGTTTCTAATAAAAGTTGTAGCTCTTTGTATGTGTGGTTGATGTTTAAAGTTTAAAGAAAATCGTCGGAGCCATTTTTGAGAAAATCGCAAAAAAGTAAAAAATCCAACTAGTAAAGTGGTACTTCCGGTTGAGGAATTTTTACAGATAACGTACAGTCAGATCCCATGGTGACCTCTGAACGGAATATCAAATTTCAACTTTCTACGATTTTTCGTTTTTGAGCTATGCTGTTCACATCACATATACATACACACACACACACACACACACCCAGACACGGACCATTTGCTAAAAACCACTTTTTTGGACTCAGGGACCTCAAAACGGATACTTCCGGTGAAAACTCGATATCGAAAATTTGGCACGATTACAATACTTCCTCTTACTAGGAGTAAGAGAAAGTAAAAAAATGAATATATTATTTAAGGCATAATTTATAAAATGTCTTTTCATTTAATGTAAATATTTAAATAACCCTAATATTTAATTTAAAACTTACATTTTAATATTATTAATGTGATATGACCAGGTAATATGCATAAATGTCCCACTACAATGTATTGCCAGGGCACATTGGGATGTTCGGGAATGAAGAAGGCGATCGCCTGGCAAATGAAGGCTTCTTATAGCTACAGCCTAACCTTCCCATGCCTCTTAGAAATGCCTAGTGCATCGGTTCAGACTAACGGAGACAAAACGGAAGGGTAATTTCTACAGGGATGGCTAGAGAAAAAAAATGGGAATGATTATTGCAAAAAGGAAAAAGAATTGCACTTCTGTGAGCAGTGGGCGTCGTCTGACTTGTCACGAATTCCTGCAAGGATTTCACATTAAAATTGGGGGACGTCGATAGCCCAACCTGTGCGTTGTACAAAACGAACTGGCGACTAAGCAACAATTTGGGAGACCTCGCTACTTTAGCGTATATAGAATTTGAAACAACAAATTTATTGTTTTGGATTGCCAGTAAAAAAAAATGGTCAAGACGACACATTCTTTGCGTTTAAAAAAAAAAACTGACCTATCTAGGAAGAATGCTAAGTCTCTTAAACACTGTGCTCTAAAAAATATGTGTTTCACTTTAATAACATATAATAAAAAAACAAGTGTTCCAAATAAATAATAAAATAGAAACTTACCTCGTTAATTTTAGCCGTTGTTTCTTTGTCTCTCATGAAGAAGAGTTTAACAGAATAGACAACATGCTGAAATGCTTTTTTGTATTTATTTAAAAATTCATCGTTCTTTTCATTTTCCAAAATATTTATTGATTTCATCAATTCATTATCTGCTGTTGATTTTTCTCCGTTCATATAGAACTCATATGCAGTAGCTACTGAAAGTAGAAGGCTGAAATACAGACAATAAAATAATCTTTAAAAATCCAAATTTCAATAGAATATCTACTATACAAATGATATTTTCTTAGAAAAATGTTTCAATCAAAGTTTAATGTTACTTAATAATTCTACTAAGTTTAAAGCAAAAGTTTTTGAAAACAATTCAGGAAAATGCTTTCAATGAAGTGATTGATCTCTCTATCTATAGCTTGAACGAAATACAAATTGAGTTTTCATCGAAAATACATGTTTCTAAGTTTTTTGAGTTTGAAAATAATTGTTTAAACGAATGATGTGAAATATATACCGGGTGTAACAGCAAATTCTGGCAATACTTCGGGATATAGTTTTTTTCATTTTATTTGGAACAAAAAATTTCCAGTAAACTATGGTCCGATTCGTTCGCCTTTAAAAGTTATTCTTCATTTTGTAAAATTTTCAATTTTCATACTTTTTCTCATAAAATTGATATATCTCAAAAAGTTTTTCACATAAATCATATTCAATTACATCTTTGGAAAGAGCATTAAATTTCCTATATGAAACAGAAGTTTTATTTCAATTGAATTAATTATAAAGTTTTTCAGAGACTTTAAACTCAACTCTACAGCGCTTCGAGTGTTAAAAACAACTTTTCAATAGTATTTTCTTATAAATTTCTTTAAGGCTAGCGTACGGTCCGGTTACAGAAAAAATATCATTTCAACAACTTTCCAATGATAATAAATATCATGGTTTTTTTTTTTCTTGTTTTGTTAAAGATAATGCGAAATAAATTAAAAAAACATCAAAATAAAAATTGAGAACTGTTACAAAAATATCCTAAGATTAATTAATAATCCTGGCCTGACAGGAAACCATACAAGCAGCGTATCAAAGACTAGGGGAAACCGATTCTGTGAGAATAAACTACCGAAGAAAGTTTGACCGTTCTGACGAAAATTCATGTCAACGCATCTTAAATGTGTCTGACGACGATTTCTACCCTTAGCACACGCAGAGTGGCATTGTCGCTAGGTTTGTCACATCAGACGAGTATCTTCGACGAGATGGTCACAGTTTCCTCGGTAGTTAATTGCCACAGAACCGTATCCACTAGTCTTTGATACGCTGCTTGTATGGTTTTCTGTTAGGCCAACGGCGAGCATACACAGCTGCAGCTTCCGACGCGCTGCCATTACAAAACCCATAAATAAAAACCATACCTCAGTATTCCATGTCAGATAACTGTTGCATTTTGAATGTATGACCAGCTAAATCACGACTAAATGTTTCGGTTTATTAGAATTAGACGGATTTCTATCTTGAGTAATTACAATTCCAAAGTTCATTCCAGGATTATTAATTAATGTTTGGATATTTGAAACTTGGTATTCCGTTTAGGTAGATACACCTTGGGATCCGGCAGTAGGTTATCTGTCAAAATTCCTCAACCGGAATTACCACTTTATTAGCTTGTTTCTTTAGTTTTTTGCATTTTTCCCAAAAATGGCTCCGACGATTTTCTTCAAACTTGGCTACATCAACTACACATACAAAGGGCTATAACTTTTATTTGAAACATTTCTCCGGGAAAATTCATTTAAGGACACTTCTAGAGGAGGGGTGGGATTAGGTTTTCATCTTAACTGCTATTTCAGTTTATTAAACAATTCTATCATCGAAATAATGTTAATTAAAATTGAATATGTTGTTGAAATTCTAAGTGTTGAAAAAAATCGGATAACCGGAAGTGCGTTTGTTTTAACGCTTTACTAAATGATTTTTTTCACTTTTTCGCAATTTTCTCAAAAATGGTTCCGATGATTTTCTTAAAACTTCCTATATAAACTACACATACAAAGAGCTACTACTTTTAAATTAAAACATTTCTCTGGGAAAATTCATTTAAGAGCACTTTTGGAGAATGAGTGGGGGTTACCAGCTTCTTCTAAAGTGGTATCATTGTTGATTATACAATTCCATCTAAAATAAATAGATGGCTAAAATTCCGAGTTTCAGGAAAATTTATAAACCAGAAGTGCGCTTTTACTGGACGGTTTTTTTCAGTTTCTGACGAATTTCATTTAATTTGGTACACAAACTATAAAATTTGTCAATTATAATTTTGAGAACTGGAATAAGAGAATGTTGTGTGAGTGTTTCAAACCAGATTTTTTTTAAATATTTTTAATAGAGAGAGAGCGAAAGAAAGAAGGAAGATTTCATTATTTGGAATATTCTGTTGTTTGTTAAAAAGTTATGTATTTTTTTCTGTTTGTCATCTGTATTGAATAATATTTATGTCATTGGGTTAAACTTAAATGTTATATACTATATCTGTATTTAAACAGTTTAATAATGAAATAAATAAATAAAAAATTCACAAAGCGTTATAGATAAGAAAGTACAAACTGCAGTGTTTCATTTGTCCTTGAGATGCATCCTATCCGATATAACTATGAATCATCCAACAGTTTTACTGTTTTATCAATTACAGCTTGCATAAATGAATGTTTAGCCAGTGGCGGCTCGTGACTTGGATATGTGGGGGTTCAACTTTCTTTTTTTTAAATACTTACATTACCTATCATAATTAGTAGCTTGGCCAGTTAAAAATCACGAAGTAAGCCAGGAGCCAGGTAAAAACTTGCATCCCTCTCCTACAATTAAATATGTCAAATTAAGAATAAATCTATTAGCTCAGTGGATAGTGCATTGGACTCCCACGCGGAGGACTCGGGTTCGAGTCCAGCTGTGCTGCCCTTAGGTTTTTCTTCCTAGGAGCTCTTACAGCACACTGTCCGGTGATGGGCAGTGTTGTCTGTAACGAGAGAACACCTTCCGGAGGCCGGCAGTGCACTGAGAAGGCTCAGGCGGCAATGACCATTACTCAGTTCTCAAAATTATAATTGACAAATTTTATAGGTTGTGTACCAAATTTAATGAAATTCTTCGAAAACTGAAAAAAATGTTCAGTAAAAGCGCACTTCCGGTTTACTATTTTCTTGAAACTCAGAGTTTTGGCCATCTATTTATTTCTAATTAATTTTGTTTGGATGATAGAATTGTATAATCAAATATGAGAGCACTTTAGAGAATAATATAACCCCATCCCTCCCCTAAAAGTGCCCTTAAATGAATTTTACCAGACAAATGTTTCAAATAAAAGTTATAGATCTTTGTATGTTTAGTTTATGTAAGAAGATTCAAGAAAATTATCGGAGCAATTTTTGAGAAAATGGCGAAAAAGTGAAAAAATCATTTAGTAAAGTGGTAAAGTAAACGCACTTCCGGTTATCCGATTTTTTTCAAACTCGGAATTTCAACAACATATTATATTCTTATTAATATTATTTAGATGACAGAATTGTATAGCGAACCGAAATAGAACTTTAGATTGAAACCTAACCCAACCCCTCCTTCAAAACTGCCTTTAAATGAATTTTTCCGGAGAAATGTTTCAAATAGAAGTTGTAGATCTTTGTATGTATAGTTCATATACCAAATTTCAAGAAAATCGTCGGAGCCATTTTTGAGAAAATTGCAAAAAAGTAAAAAAATCAACTAGTAAAGTGGTACTTCCGGTTGAGGAATTTCGACAGATAACGTAGGGTCAGATCTCATGGTGATATCTAAACGGAATATTAAGTTTCAACTTTCTACGGTTTTTCGTTTTTGAGCTATGGTGTTCACATACATATACACACACCCGTGCACGCACACAGGCACACACACACACACGCACACAGAGAACATTTGCTAAAAACTTTTTTAACTCCGGGTAAGATCGGGTAAGTTCGTTCATAGATCGTAAGTAATGTTCATCGCGCTTGTAACCCCTACTCTTTTTGAAAAAAGTTAATAAAAACATACACTTTTCTATACTAACACAAAGAAATTTTTTATATATACATATATATATATACTAAATTCTCCAGCGCGACTCCCAACTGTGAACCCCCTGCTTCCTACTTTTTTATACATCTCCTGATACACATGCAATTCACTAAGTGTACAATTCATTGTACGAACATATTAAAGGAGCTCCTATACTGATATACGTTCCTATTCTTTTATGTCTGACTCTCCGATTGTACTACTTCTTTTTCATTAATACTTTATAGATTACACAATTTTTGTACAATACTTATAGTATATACAATTTTTGGTGTGACTTATGTTCCTAACTAATATAAAAATGAAAATATTTTTTTTGAAATTGAAATATGAAAGAAAATAAAATCAAATAAGAAAATTTTGCTACTTTTTTATTTAATTTTTCACTTTTTTTCTTCAAATAGTTGGGGGTTCAGTCGCGCAATCGCGAATACCAGTAGCCGCCACTGTGTTTAGCAAAACGTTTTTAATAAGTTACTTCAAGATGTCGTAAGCATTTATTTGACTTAATAGTGTGGAATTTTTTATTATTTTAATTGGTGGATCGGCTTCGGAAATATCTGATATTTTACTTACTCTTAATTTGAATGGAAAAGTATTGCGCAATCTTGTCAAAATTTTCGATTTTGCTCGAAATCTCTCATCCGAAAATGCGACTAAGACTGTTCGTATACTATCTACATACATAATTACCTATCACTTTTACTTGAAGCATTTTTTTCGGGATAACTTTTTGGGGGGGGGTGGGGTTTAATGGAAGAGCAACAACTTAAGGCTTTCATCTAAAGTACCATTTCAGTATAATGTATGGTTCCACCAACTTAATAATATGGAAGATAGATTAAAGGTATTATTATTATTAAACCGGGTGCCTAATGGCATGGGACTTAAGCATATATATCTTTTATCCCCCCAGTTACCCACCAATACAACACACCAATCCCTCCCCCGTAACCTACCGGTCAATTTACCGATTAAAAGTATTGCTACAATTCCATATTTGTAGAAAACTATTTAATCGAAAGTACGAATTTTATAAATTGGTTCTTTTTACTTTTTTGCAACTTCCTCTAAAGTGGCTACGACTTTTTTGAAATTTGGAATACGTACAATTTTATTTTGAAACCATTTTTCATGGAGAAAAATGATGATTTTAAGTCTCTCGATTCTGAGGATTCTGTGACATTAAATTTCAAATGTTATGTAGTTTTCGTCTATGTTATTGACGTTCTATTCCAGAATACAATGTCAAACTTTCAAGCTGCATGATGTATGTACTAGAGCTAAGTACTAATATCTCAGAAAGAAAAATGGTCAATTTTATAAATTATATTAACTGCAGTAACAGAAAGTCACACCACATTTTTTTACTTTCTCTTTCTCCTGTAAGAGGAAGTACTGCGATCGAGTCAAAATTCTCGATATAGAGGTTTTCACCGGAAATATATGTCTGAGATCCCTTTAGTCCAAAAAAGTGGTTTTTAGAAAATGTTGTGTGTGTGACACTGTGTATAAGAACAGCATACCTCAGAAACGTAGAAAGTTCAATGTTTACATTTCGTGTGGGTATCAAGGGCTTTGGCCCTTCATGGGCTGTTGCGTCATAGTTTTATTTATTTATTTATATAAAATATAAAACAAAATTAAACCACAATCTTTACAGTAACCAATAAATGTGGGCCAATTATAATCTATTGAGATAACTAATACACTAACCAAGAACTGGTCGGTTATCATTTAACTTTGGGCAAATTAGCTTCAAAATCATAAAACATTTTCTTTATCACAATTAAGGCATAGTTATTTAAGTTGTTATTTTTACTTTAATTCATCAAATAAAGCATTTAGTAATATAATAATAAAAATTTTAATTTAACAAATAACAAAAACAATTACAACTTACTTTATCCAACGTTGTCCAGATACTTCCTCATTTTTTCGAAATAATTTGTCTAACTTGCCAACTTTAGCATCTGTTACAATATCATATATATTCCAAGTGAATGGACATTGTAATTCTTCAAAATAGTTTTCATTAATATCTTCCATAACTGATGGTATAAGAAATGTTTAATGTAATTAATGATAAAGAATGTTTGACTAAAATACTGTCTTTTTTTTTCAAGTTAATATTATTTTTTATTTAAAAAAAATTATAAGAACAGTATGATTTAATTATCAAAATTAGATACTTGACAGCTTAGGGCTCCTTTTTCAAGACTACTAATGAGTATTGCGCAGACCGAGCGGGAAAACAGATATTACTGGGAATAACATATATTGTGATTCACTATTGTAACAGTATGCAACCTAGGGAGTAAATATGAAACTAACTCAGATTAAATAAGAGCAAGTAAAAATAAAAATGCATTTAATTTTTAGTTATTTTTATATATTCTAGGAACATCTATCCAGATTAAAGATCCATCTATCTTGTAATATTATGCAAATCGCTTTCTACATTACAAAATTATATTTATCTCTGTATATTAATTTTTGTCAAAGAATTAATCGACATAATTCAGGCTTATTTGTATCTGAAATACATAAATAATAATATTTATTTGTGTGTACAAGGAAAAACATCATTAATAATGGGCATAAATTGTTTACAACAGAAAAAGGCAGATAAACAAATTCTTGAAGTGAAGAAGAAGAATGTTTATTTAAAGAAAAGAAAATTGTCGAATTGCACCATTTTATTGTAGATTACTCACGACGATACGCATTTCAAAAATTTATTAAAAATTGACAATGTGGCTTCATCAATAATATGGACTTAATTTCTGCTATTAAAATAATTGCTAATACTATTGAGTTTAATTTTAATGATAATAACATGATCGTTACTGTTTATTGAGGTTCTTACTTGTCGGAATACTGTTCAAGCGCCATTCTTTTTTTTTTTTAATTTTTGAAGAACGAAAATTCATAATACATAAAGATAAACAGAAATAAGCTAAATTCTGATTTATTGGACTCTGGATTACAGAAGTTCATAGTTTATATAAACGATATCTATCACTTTAAATAAAAAATATTTAAACAAGCCAGATTATTGTCCAGAGAAGGCAAGATTGATCGGGTATGGACTAGGAAATGTAGAATAATGGTAAGGCAATCAGAGAATTCTAAACGAGTTTACATTCGTACGGAAAAAGAATTCTAGGGATTACAAGGCTCTTCTATTTAGTTAGTTTTTTGAGGTAATAAAGTTTGATTCTGCTAAAGCAGGTGCGTAGATTTTCTAAAGATAAGCCTATGATTTTCTTGATAGAAAATTTATTAAAAGACGTATTCCTTATCAACAGTTGTAATGATTGAATAATATTAAATGTTGAAATCTTGAATTTTTTATTTAATCAGTTTATTTTAGTTTTACTGTCGACTCCAGGGAAAGAATTAGTTCGTTGGGCTAGCAACGCCGAGGTACCGCGTTCGAGTCCAGCAGTGCTGCCTTTACATTTTCTCTTCCTAGAAGTGTTTACAACTCACTATCCAGTGATGGACAGTGTACTGAGAAACTTCGGAGGGCACATAAAGATATCCTTCCGGTTGCAGTGCAATTTCTCCTATAACAATCTACATCTGCACCAACTGCCGATTTTAATGTAGTTCTTAATTTTCTTCATTTTATGCTACCCGATTTGTTCTATTCTACTTAATTTGCAAACAATATTGCGAAGATTTTAATTCACAAGTTTCACACTATTTAATCATTTTGAAGATGTATAATTTTTTACTTTCTCTTACTCCTAGTAAGAGGGAGTACTGTAATCGTGTCAAATTTTCGATATCGAGTTACCCCGAAAATATCCGTTTTGAGGTACCCTGAGTCCAAAAATTGGTTTTTAGCAAATCGTGTGTGAGTGTGTGTGTGTGTGTGTGTGTGTGTGTGCATAGCTACCACTTTACTAGTTGGTATTGTAACGTTTTTCCTTCTAAACTGGCTACTGAAACTAGTTATAAGTGGGTTCGTATGGATAAAATACTCTAGGCTTCAATAAAGAAAACACTAGTGAAATTACCTTCAAAAAGAGTGTACTTAGAGCCAGGTATACTGCAATCTAGGTCATTGCTATTAGGGAAACCTTAGGCACAAAAACCCGTTAAATTAATACAATGCTACTTGGCCAACTGTTTTGTTAAAAAGGGCATTCCTTCAGACAGTCGGCACTCTGCCTTCTAACAAGATAGTCTGACTTCTGCTTTCAAACAACTAAATCTGCATTCTGCTTTGAAAACCAGAACATTTACTTCAGGAATCGCTCTGTTAAACTCTTGCGAGATTTGCCTTTATTCTAGATATACATCATTTATTAAGATATAATTGTGATATTGTAAAGTACTTAAATTTGCTTAGAGAATAATATATTTATTTTACAAACAGTAGTGCTCTCTTGATTATTACTAATACTTCTATCTCAAACATACATACAAGCCTTTTTACAAAAACCGCCCGTGCTACTACAAAACTCAACAACATCACAATTACATTACACACAAACGATCATCCGATTTTTTTCAAACTCGGAATTTCAACAAAATATTTAATTCTAATTAATATTATTTAGATGATGGAATTGTTTAATAAACTGAAATAGCACTTTAAATAAAAACGTAAACCTCTCTCCCATAACTGCCCTTAAATGAATTTTCCCAGAGAAAAGTTTCAAATAAAAGTTGTAGCTCTTTGTATGTGTAGTTGATATATTAAGTTTCAAAAAAATCGTCGGTGCTATTTTTGAGAAAATCGCAAAAACTTAAAAAAAAAAAACTAGTAAAGTGGTACTTCCGATTGTGAAATTTTGATAGATAACGTACTGTCAGATCCCATGGCGATACGGAATATCAAGTTTGAACTTTCTACGATTTTTCATTTTTGAGCTATGCTGTACACATACATAAACAGACCATTTGCTAAAAACCACTTTTTTTGGACTCAGGGGACCACAAAACGGATATTTCCGGTGAAAACGCGATATCCAAAAATTTGACACGATTATAATATTTCATTTTACTAGGAGTAAGAGAAAGTAAAAATAAATTACCAGCAACTTCTTTAAAAAAAAAAAAATCTGGTGTGAAACACTCACACAACTTTCTCTTACTCCTGTTCTCAAAATGATAATTGACAATTTTACAGTTTGTGTACCAAATTTAATGAAATTCGTCGAAAACTGAAAAAACTGTTCAGTAAAAGCGCACTTCCGGTTTACTAATTTTCTTGAAAACTCGGAATTTTGGCCATCTATTTTTATTTCTAATTAAGTTTGTTTGGATAATAGAATTGTATAATCAACTATGATAGCACTTTGATGAAACAAGCTAACCCCACCCCTCCCCTAAACAGTGTTCTTTAAAGAAAATTTCCCAGGCGGAAAAATGGTTTTAAAATAAAAGATGTAGATCTTTGTATGTTTAGTTTATATACGGAGTCAAGAAAATCGTCGGACCCATTTTTGAGAAATTGCGAAAAAGTGAAAAAATCATTTAGTAAAATGTTAAAACAAACGCACTTCCGGTTATCCGATTTTGTTCAAACTCGGAATTTCAACAACATATTTATTCTAATTAACATTATTTAGATGACAGAATTGTCTAATAAACTGAAATAGCACTTTAGATGGAAACCTAACCCCACCCCTCCCCCAAAAGTGCCCTTCAATGCATTTTCCCGGAGAAATGTTTCTAATAAAAGTTGTAGCTCTTTGTATGTGTGGTTGATGTTGAAAGTTTAAAGAAAATCGTCGGAGCCATTTTTGAGAAAATCGCAAAAAAGTAAAAAATCCAACTAGTAAAGTGGTACTTTCGGTTGAGGAATTTTTACAGATAACGTACAGTCAGATCCCATGATGACCTCTAAACGGAATATCAAATTTCAACTTTCTACGATTTTTCGTTTTTGAGCTATGCTGTTCACATACATACATACACACGGACACACACACACACACAGACCATTTGCTAAAAACCACTTTTTTGGACTCAGGGGACCTCAAAACGGATATTTCCGGTGAAAACTCGATATCGAAAATTTGACACGATTACAATACTTCCTCTTACTAGGAGGAGTAAGAGAAAGTAAAAATAATAATCATACGACTTGTATGATATATATTTGATTAAAAAAAAAAATATAAAAGTTTTACTTGGCATTATAAAGTATTGAATATATTAATTTTCTATCAATTGTTAAAAAATATTATATATTTTCACATTTGGTAACACTGGTGAGGATGGATCAATAACTTAGCAAAATGCTGTGGGGGCTTCAGTAGTCTACCGATATCGTAGCACACTGATGGTAGTACGCTTTTATAATTTAAATTTATAAAAATGTTAATAATTTGTTTCTTAGTAATGTTTTTGAAAATATAAATTGAAGTGAATAGTTAAATTTTAAAAATCCCAGTTTGGTAAGTACATCCAAAAAAAAAAAAAATTAAAAAAAAACATTAGCTAACATCTCTTAACATTTCAGTGTCCATTTTCTTGTCCTAGCTTTTATAATTTGTTCAGACAATGATTTCAGTATAATATGACTTAATTCTGTCTCAATAATTATCTGTAGATAAAATTTCCAATTATGAAAACTATGTCAAAATTAGAGCAATTTTTAATAAGATATTATAAGCATATGTTTTTGTTTGTTTTTTTTTAACATAATTCTATATTATAATATTGTGTTACCATTTTCGATATTTATTATATATGAAACATATGTGTTATTTTCAAATATGATTAATATATTGAAAACAACTTTTAACGTGTTAATTATTCCATTCTTAAGAAATATATCTGAAAAAATTATTGTAAACTGACACCACCAGATGTTGGTGTTTTTTTTGACCCGAACTACGTATAAATTCTCAGATAATATCTAAACGAATTATCCAAGCTTAAACAACTTATGATTTTTCCTATAGTGTTAATACAGTTTACCTAGGACATAGTTAATAGAGGGAAAAAAAATTCGGAAGGCCATTATTGTGAATCATTCACACGCTACAATTCATATTATATATATTATGTGTATTTATGTTCTTAAGCGTTAGTGTAGTGGGCTAGTGGCTAGCGCACTCGCCTTTTGTGCGAGAATTCAGGGTTCAATACCCGTGAGAGCAAAGTCAGTGTTGACCGTGTAGCATCGTGATGACAAGTGGGAAGCTACAGTTAGCAGCGCCCTAGGTAGCGAAGGCCGGAACTAAACGGCATGGGAACAGCTTCTTCTTTCCTGTTGCTCATTTTATAGTTATGAGCAGGGTGTTTTCTTTCTTGTCCCTTTTTCGAGGACCGTTTGTTTTGCTATTGTTTTAATTTTCACTTCTATACTCTTCCTAATTTACTTAGTAGAGCTTTTTTGTTTTTGGTGGAATAAACTTAACAAGTTTCACTAAGCTAGCGATCAGTTAATCCTTTATTAAAACTAATTACATGTTCCTGCGTATAAAAATGAGTGTTTTTAGGTATTGATGTTTATTTTGTCTGTGCATATGAACAGCATATCTTATAAATAAAAGAGGGCAGAAAACTCAAATTTTGACACTAATTTTTGGTATATTAAGGGAATCCGATAAGATGGTTTTTGATCAGATCAGAATCCCTCAGCAGGAAGTTTCATTTTATTGAATGGATTATTTCGTTATATACGATCTTCTCAACACGGGATTCAGCTAATTTCTTTAAACTTTCCAATATAGTATTCACATTTATGTCACTTTTATTCGAAAGAATTTTTTCTGGGAAATCGACTTTAGAGGTGGAGGTATGTTTTAGGCTTTCATTTATAAAGTGTTCCTTTTATTATATTTAACCTCACGCGTTGGTCTAGTGGCTAGCGCACTCGCCTTTCGTGCGAGAATTCAGGGTTCGATGTCTGTGAGAGGGCAAAGTCGGTGTTGACCGTGGAGCATCGTGATAACAAGTGGGAAGCTACAGTTAGCAGCGCCCTAGGTAGCGAAGGCCGGAACTACGGCGTGGGAAGCCCCCCCATATTCAAACGCCGTCTAACTAGCCTTGGCCCTTCATGGGCGTTACACCATACGATTTTTTTAAGTGTACTTCTCTCTCTTCTCTTTTCGGCTCTACAGTCTGAGATGGACTTTGGCATCCGTAACAATTCCCCTCCAGACATCCCGGTCATGCGCCTGCCTTCGCCATTCCACCACTCCAATCCGGTCCAAATCCGGTCGTAGGTCATCAATCCAACGCTTCCTAGGGCGTCCTCTTTCTCTTTTTCCCGTAAAATTCTCTCCCATTACCTTTTCTGTCATTCGGTCATCCTCAAGTCTCATCACATGCCCCAGACAGCTGATTCTTCTGGCCTTTATGAATCGAATTATATCTTCATGCGTAATTAGTTCATCCAATTCCTGATTATATTCTAATGCGCCATGTTTCTTGCGTGCGAACGGGACCTGAGTATCTTGCGTGCGAGATACGCCTGAGTATCTTCC